>JAJONR010031788.1:0-62898 GCA_029582245.1 Solanum etuberosum
TGATCCAACAGTTTTGCTATCTGACATTTTATAGTCTAAAAACTTTGCGACCACAAACTTTTTCAAGCATGCATCTTCTGTCTTATATTTCTTCTCAAGTGCATCCCACAATTCTTTCGAAGTTGTCATTACACTATACACATTATATAAGTCATCCTCTAAAGCACTTAGAATGTAGCCTTTACATAGGAAGTCTGCCTGTTTCCATGCTTCAATAATCATGAACTTTTCTCTGTCTGACATATCAGCAGCAGACACTGGAGTTTCTTCATTGGTAAATTTCTGCAGACCAAGAGTGGTAAGCCAGAAAAATACCCGTTGCTGCCATCCTTTGAAATTCACACTAGAGAATTTTTCCGGTTTCTCTGCTGGTGGTACAACAGTTCGGGTTGGTGCAGAAACAGCCACCGTAACATTATTGTTTGCCATTTCAGAATCAGAATCTGTAATAAACAGAAATCGATACAAATGACTCAGTAGCAATAACTTAAGTTGCAAACTTAATAGGAGTATAAAACCACGAAGGTTTTTATCTCCACCAAAACACAAACACAGATTATAAAAAAACAGATATAATTTCCTTAAGAATGTTGCCCAATCTGTGTTTAAAAATAATACTATTGATTACAACAAACTTTGCAGAAATACGAAGTTACCAAAGTTTGCTGAACCAGTGAAAAACAGAAGAACATAAATTATTTCACAAAAACTAAAATCTGAAACAACATACCAGAATCTGGAAAAATAAAATGGAAAGAAGATCAAGCCCATTGAATGCACAGTGTCCCCTTAAGGAAATTATTCCCCTATAGTATCCGAGGTTTGATTTGGAATATGTCCTCCCAGGATAGAATGATCTCAATCACCAGTGTATTGATACCCAAAACGCTGGTGTCAGCGAATCACTCAACAACAGTAAAGTACACGAAGAAAAATTTGTGCAGAAGAAGAAGTCAGAAATTTTCGTAAGTAAAAAGTCCGAAGAATCACTGATATTTATAGGCAAGAGGAACTGTTTCCGAAAGGTTGCAACCTTTCAGAAACCATACGACCATTTATGAAAGTTTGCGGTGGGAAATTTAAATTAAAATGGGAAAGTGTTTTAAATAAAACGGGTCGCACGGATCTGAGTCGGGTCGGAACGTTTCGGTTAATTAACTAAATAATTGAAACATTTTTGGCTTTTTAATTAATTAAGTAAATAATTAAACAAACTTTGTCCAAAAATAATCTCTCGATCATTTTTCAAAGCCAAAGCCAAAGCCCAAGCCGAGGCCGAGCGACGACGACGACGGCGCGAGGGGGGTCCCTCTTTCCAACCCTTTTAACAACTAATAGAAGTGTTTCTCTATATAAACACTTCTATTTTTCTTTCCACCACCAATGAGGGAGAAATGCCTTTTCATAAAGCATAAAAGAATCTTTTCCAATTCCTCTTTTCATCTTCCCTCCATTTCCCATTAACTCTTGCTATACCCAACAATAATGTGATCGACCTTGTATTCCAGGTGACATTGATATTCTTTTCCACCATGCACGTCTATTCTATTTTTTTTATTAAGGGGTGGCGATAGATCAAACAAGTGTATGTAATTGTATATGTAATGATCTCTTACTTTTAGTTTTTACATTATTTATGTAAGTTGTAGCCGTATATAGTTTTGAAGCTAGCTGTTTTCTCTTTAAAAATAATAATATTAGAGTCCACCATTGATTTAAACAAGATAGAGATAAGTCAGGCATAAGAGGTTGATTCTTTCTTAATTAGAGGTCTCATGTGTTTCCTTTTAGATATGGCCCTACACGGCGTAAATTTAAATATATTCGGATTCTAATGTGAATACTGAATACTAAGTAGAAAACAAAAAAAAACATGAGGATAATTTGGATGACGGTGGATAGTAATACCGTCTGATTTATACGGGGATATTTGGTTGAAGATAAAAAAAAATTATAAAAATTATAAAATTTATATTTCAAAATAATTTATAGATATTCGTATAATTATAAATTATTTTAATAAGAATCAAATAAAACAAAACTTTATTTCAGGTATTTTTAAAATTATTTTTCTATTAAGAAAGATAAAAGATTGCATCAGACGACTATTGACTATTCCACTTACCAATAAAGTAGTAGGCCTCATTTACTAGTGGAAAAAATATTAACCCAAGAGACATGAGAAAATTAAATGAAAGGTGTCAATTAAGTTTTAGTTTTGTTTTTGGTGACACTTTGGCCAAGAAATGGTCAATTCCATTTAAAAATGTAATTAAGTTAATCTGGGACCAAATTAACATTTTTAAAACTTTCTAATCTTTTATAAAATACAAAAAAATACTACATTTTTCAACTACTTTAAATCTATCCGAACCATTAAAAAAAGTAAAAGAAATTAGAATTTTCTCTCTTCTTCTTCTTCTCCGACGTTCTTCTCTTCTTCTTCTTCTTCCTTAGAAAATTCGACTACATCAACAAATATTCTCCCCATTATCTTCCTCCTCATCTCCGGCCGGCACTCTCTCTTTCTGAAGTGAAGGTCGTGTTCGACTTAAAACGGGTAAGTCATTTTCTTAAAAGATTTTACAATTTCGAACAACACACTCTTGATACTAAGTTCTTTTCTTGGGTTAATGAACAAGTATTTCATTTGTTGAAAGATGTGTTGTATGTTGCAACATATTAGTGATATATTGGTATATATTCCAACATAGTTGTCATATGTTGGAACATGTCACCTATGTGTTAGAGCAACAAAATGATCATCTGTAGTAACAGGTTACCCATATATTGAAACAGAAGATTTATCTGTGGCAACAAAAGATTTATCTGTGTCAACAAAAGGTACAGCTGTGGCAACATAATGTTCATCTGTGTCAACATAAGTATAAATTGCTACCCTTATTATTTTATAATCAGTTGTAAACTCTCAATCTTTTTTTTATTTACCTTGTAGATAAAATGTCAGAAGGAGCTTCATCTGTGGCAACAACTCAATCTTTTGCTAATGTTGCTTCCTCATCTAACATCAAATGCTCTTCTTGTCGATGCGAAGGATGTGAGCAGCAACATGAATATTTAATTAGTCGTGTTAAAGAACTCACTAATATTTTTAATTAAATGATATAATATTGATGTCCATATATCCTAGAAGATTTCACAACCTTTGAAGTGTAGGAGGTTGAAAAAATCAATTTTCCGATCACTATCTATAATTAGTAAAAGAAAAAAATCAATGACTACTGCTCCAGTATCTTCCTTAATCACAAAAGGCAAGGGGAAAGAGAAAGAGACAGAGAAAGAGAAAGAGAAGAAAGTCTTCAGTTGTGATGTGAAGAAGCAACAATATCCATTTGAAGGTTTTAACATTGCCGGCGAGGGTCCAACTGAACTAATGTCATCCTTCTCGCAATGGATAAACGAGGGTCTTTACAAGCATCATGCAAAAAAGTAAAATCATTCAACTATTATTCTTGATGTCCACTAAATTTCTTATTTTTAATGTTTACACAATTACAAAAGAGACAAGGATGATTACTACTTAGTCAATTGCTTGAAACATGATTCACACAACTTGATTTTGTAGTTGCATTTCCGAAGAAAAAGGACTGATTCTACGTAATGTCTCAACCTATTAGGTGTTGGACTGATGAATTAAATCAATGCCCACTTATGCTTTGATTAAGACATGAATACATATAAATAATTGATACAAAAATACACTTATTGATGCATCTGTGCAGCATGTGGATGTCATTTTGTACTATTTGCAGAAGAAGTCGAAGCAACAGAGTCATTCTAAATATCGATATACAACTACTAATTGTTTTTTCAAAACATATATTGACAAGGCCAATGTTGTTCCTGAAAATGAGAATAAAATCGTTGACACTATCAAAGGATTTAGTATACTTGTTGGACTACCTTGGCACCTCATAGATGAGGTTTATGTCCCTATAAATTGTAATGGGGAGTTTCATTGGGTCTTGGCTGTAGTTTTATTGAAGGAACGGTGCATAAAGGTGTATGATTTGATGTCCTCATCTAGGACTAACAGAAATTTGTGCGCCGAGATTCTAAAGTTATCTAAAATGTTATCTAAGTACCTTGAATCCAGTGAATTTTTTGAGCAAAAAGACCGAACCAACTGGTCAGTTCTTGAATCTTACCATGGCAAGAACAAATCTCACCCATTTGAAGTCATACATGTTACTGGTATTGCCTAACAAACAAGCAATAGTCTGTAAGTATCACATTATTTTTTTGTCTTACTACTATCGAAATGTGATGTTAATATTAAGTGTATTATATTTTCTAATTGATGATATACCATGCAGTGATTGTGGACTTTTTATTGCTGCATACGCAGAGTTTTTGAGTGACGGACTACAAGTACCATCTTATGGAATTATTTCTCAATCCCTTCGCATGAGATATGCTTCACTCCTATGAAATTATGAGATTTTAAAGGCTCGGAGTGGCTATGTTAGTAACAATGAAGACCCACAGAGGCCTAGATCTAAAAAAGTAAAGTTCATATGTCCAGATGAAAATGTTATTGTTACCACCATTGATTAGATTTAGTTTTGATGGTTATTTATACCATTGTGAATTACCTTTTTGTTGATAAGTTGTAAAAAACAATTGGTGAAGTGTTCATTTTTGCTGATAATATTAATGATTATTATTTTTTTATTTTGTTGGAACAAATGTCAATTATGCTGGAAAGGAAGAAATGTGGTATTTGTGGCAACATATATAACCTTTGTTGTAAAAAAATCACATAATTATCTGCATGTGCCCCAACAGAAAGGTGATATGTGGCAGCATATATAACCTTTGTTGTAAAAAAAAACCATAAAATTATCTGCATGTGCCTCAACAGAAAGGAGATATGTGGCAACATATGTCACTTGAATTGTCATATGTTGCAACATTATACTGTCAAAATTCAGAAAAAATTTAAAAGATATAAAACAACCGTCTTTTTCCCTCTCTCCTCTATAAAAGGTCGTTTCATATTCCAAATTTAATTTACTTTTACTAATTTCCATTTTGTTTCCTTCTTTCCTTTCATATCTCTTTTCTTGTTTCTCCATTATTCTTTCTTCACAGATCCAGTTGTTGTTGTGATATTTTCTACAACATAAGTGTAATCTGTTGCGATATTTTCTACAAGAAGTCGTTGTTGTCCTCATCATTCCTAATTTATCATCGATATTCTCAGGTAAAATTTAATTAGGGTTTTGAAATACTTACTGATATTAAATCAGGACGTTTTTAGTGGTTTATCGCTTATTTGTTTGTAGGATGGTTGGTTTGGTTGGTTGTTATTCCTTTTGAAATATTATCTTTTTTCAAAAAGCTTCAATTTGTAGTTGGTTGGTTAGGGTTTAGGGAGGGTTTTGTGATTTGTTGGTTGCTTCATTTGTGGTATTGAATTCTATTTGGGTGATGTGTTGTTGTTTATGTGTGTTGTTGTGTTTGGTTGTTGTTATTTTTGTTAAGAAATATTTGATTTTGTGGTTGCAGATATAAATATAATGCCTCCTGTCAAAAGAAAAATTGTATTAGCAACTGAAACAACTGACACAAAAATATCCAGAAGAGGCCTAGGACTAAAACTGGTAGGAAGAAGAAGAATGAAAATTCCAGTTCCACTCTTTTAGAAGAACTTGCATCTGAAGCAGTTTCTTCTTCTCAAGTAGAGTCAGGAGTTTCTTCTTCTCAAGTAGAACCAGGAGTTTCTCAAGAAGATCTTGAAATTCTCCATGAAGTTGTTGTAGAGAAAGAAGGACAAGAAAAAAATAAAGTTGATGATGATAGAAAAGATAAAAATGAAGTTGATGATGATGAAGAAAAAGAAGAAGAAAAAAATGAAGTTGATGATGATGAAGAAAGAAGAGAAGAAGAAAAAAAATGAAGTTGAGGAAGAAGAAGAGAAGAAAAAAAGAAGTTGAGGAAAAAGAAGGAAAAAAAGAAGTTGAGGAAGATAAAGGAAAAAATAAAGAAGTTGAGGAAGAAGAAGAAAAAAAATGAAGTTGAGGATGATGGAATCAAAACTGTCAATGCACACAATTTCTCTGTGTATTTCCAGTCTAATGCTACTGATGATAGCATTATAAGGTCAGCCATGGGAAAATATTTCCACTCCTTCAGGACCATACTCTGGGAGAATGGTTTGGAAGATATTTTTGGAAATAGTTATTTTGGTCAATATCTTGATTTGCCAATGAAAAATAATACACGATTTCAAATGAGCATTGTCTATGAACTTCTGAAAAGAAGGTTCATTTTTTAGAATCATGAAAAGAAGGATGAGGTGTTGATTAATTATTGTGGCATGCCACTCTTCTTTGGCAAAAGAGAGTTTGCCATAGTTACAAGGTTAAAATGCCATTCTCCTTCTAAGTCAATCCCTATTTTCATAGTCAAAAAATAACCACGGAGAAGAAAGAAAGGAGAAGCACAAACAAGTAACGAACAGTCAACTGAGGAGCAGGACTTGGTGTCCCTTGTTGGCCCAAGCTTCAAAAATTCCAAATTGATATATTTGTTGAATGACAAGGAAAGAAGCACAAGAAGTCATTGTGCTTACTTTGGTTTGTACATAATGTACTTATGTCCAAAAATGTCAACAACAATATACCCCATAATTGGGTGAAGTTATCCGAGGATATTGAGGCTTTCAACAACTATCCTTGGGGTCATGACATCTAAGAATTAACTGTCAAATACTTGTTGGCTCCTTTATCTCCAAAGACCAATAACTTATTTGGCTTTCCATGGGTTTTCATGGTAAACATAAATGTTCTTAATCTTTTTATATTTTATTGAATAATTCAACATTTGATTTGTGACATGTTTTCCTTTTTTGTAGGCTTGTACATTTGAAACCATTCCTCATTTGAGGCATTAAGTAACTGCAACAGAAGAGATTTCATCTCCAAGAATATTGAGATGGTTGACAGCAAAAAATGTCAAAAATCCTTCAGATCTTTTTAACCCTCCTCATGATGTAGTAAGTTATTATATTACAAATTTAAAATTGTCATATGTATCAAATGTTGTTACAGATGAAGCATATGTTGCTACAGATGAGTCATTTGTTGCTGCAGATGCCCCATATGTTGCAATATTTGATCCATCTGTAACAACATGTGACCCAAATGTTGCTATAGATGACTCATATGTTGCTACAGATGATGCATCTGTAGCAATATTTGACCCATCTGTAACAATATGTGACCCAAATATTTCTATAGATGACTCATATGTTGCTACAGATGATGTATCTGTTGCAACATGTGACACAAATGCTGTTATAGATGCCCATATGTTGCAACATATCACCCATCTGTAGCAACATATGACCCCATCTGTTACAACATCTGATCGAAATATTCCTATAGATGACTCATTTTTATAATTTTAGGTTGTGCATCCATGGCTTGTCTCAACTGAAAAGAAATTACAAATGCCATTTCTGATTACTCTACGGTTGGTTGAAACCTTATTTGATCCTATAGCGGATAGAGTAAAAAGGGAATTGGCTGGAGCAACAACCATCAAAAGAGAAAGAGTTAATGATCAGTTAGTTGTTTTTAATGAGGATATGGTTGATGCAGTTGTAAGGGCTGGTGTTAATATTGGTGTTGGTGCTGGTGTTGATGTTGGTGGTGGTATTTGTGCTGGTGCTGGTGTTGGTGTTGTTGGACAAAGTGTTGGGGCTACCTCTTGTAGTAGATGCTCTACCTTTCTATGTGAGAAGTGCAAGAAACATGATGAAGATTCTATCATGTATTTTCAAACATTGAGTCAGGCTGTCAATGAATTTAAAAACAAGAGGGGGGTCAAGGTCATTCCATCAAAGAATGTTCGGGATACATATACTCCACAGGCCAAGAGGAGAAAAAAATCCTTTATCAAGGCAATACAGAATTTGAAGAAGAAAATATTTGGAAAATTACCAATGGCCGTAGGAGAGAAGCTGCTGGAGCTCAAGCCAGTGAATATTTATAAGATGGTGCCTGTAGCTAAAAAGGCCAAACTGTTGAAACTGACGAAAGTAAAGGATCTGCGTGAACAATACGACATGAATTATTTTAGTGGAAATGATTTTAGGGTCATGACAAGCATAGAAATTTGGTGGGAAGACTGGGTATTTTTTCTCTACTAACCTTCAATTCATAATGTTTGTTTGTTTTATCTTTTCAATCATTACTCTTCTTTACTCTTTAATATTATTGTTATTTCAGTATATTGATGAAATTCTTAGTCTCATGCGGGAGAAGTATTTGAGATACCCTGAGCACTATGATTTCACGGATAGAATCATGGATCTCAACTTCTATACCAACTTCAAACAAAGGTATGCCAGTATCAGCGAGGAGGAAACAACAGTTGGTGGCAAAAGCTTAAAATAGCTACTTAATGAGTTTGTATGGAATGAAGATATTATTGACTACGTTAGGGGCATTAGATCATATCCTGGAGGCATGGATTGGATTGGTGCAAAAATGATTCTAGCAGTCATGAACATGATCAATACTCATTTGTGACTCTTGAGATCCTCTTGCACGAGGGTCGCATGAATGTTTATGACTGCAACCTGATGAGTACGAAACATGAAAAGTTTTTGACATTCATACAACATGTGTTCGAGTTGCTGCCAAGCTTGTTGAGGCAAAGTAGAATAATGAAGCATTTTCAGGATAAGTTCCTCAATGAACCATGAGAATTCGAAGGTCGATCGGAACCCATGGTAAAAAATAACACCAATTCCGCGTGTGGGTTATATTCGCTTGTATTTATTGAGCATTTGATTACCAACACACCAATTCAACCTTCCGACACCAAGTTGTATGACAATACAGTTGGTCGAATGCAATTGATTTGGGCTGCTGGGATAGTATCTAGGAGCCTTGATAATGTGTTTGTAATTAATGACAATATTTTATTTTATCAGTTATGTTATGTTATGTTATATTGAGAGGAAGTACACAGTATGTGATGTTATGTTGCTCCAACCAATTCCCTTTTAACTCTATCTATCCATTACATGGTCAAATATTGCTACATAAGGGTAATATGTTGTAACATTTGAGGCATCTGTTACAACAAATGAGTCATCTGTAGCAACAGATAAGTCATCTGTAGCAACATGTTGCTAAAGTCTGTTTCAACATTTGACTCATATGTAGCAACATGTGGGTCATCTGTAGCAACATATGTCTCAGATGGTTAAATATTGCTACATAAGGGTGATATGTTTCAATATTTGACGCATCTGTAGCAACAAATGAGTCATCTGTAGCAATAGATAAATCATCTGTAGCAACATATGCCTCAAATGGTCAAATGTTGTTACATAAGTGTGATATGTTACATCATTTGAGGCATCTGTAGCAACAAATGAGTCATCTGTAGCAACATATGCCTGAAATGGCAAGCGCATAGGATGCACCAATGTGGCCTCCGTCTGCTGCTTGATTAATCATTCCCAATGCATTTGAATCGTTATTGTTGAAAAACTTAAATTACAGAAGAAATAACACATTTAAAAGGCAGAATACATTGATTAAAACGTGAATACATATGAAAAATATTAAAAGTTACCACGCCTTTTATGTATAAGGCTTCTAAATTCCCCGATGCTCTGCAAATATCCAGGAAAGAAATAAATTTTTGAACTACTAACCGACGGTTCACCGGCCATCTAAAATTAGGAAAGTCGATAAACGTTACCTTTTGATATACAGAAGGTTCATTACCGACCTAATTAAGGACTCTGGAACTGAGAAATCAAATCAAATGGTTAGGAAATCAAATTAAAGAGAGGCAAAAATTGATTAATATACATATATACCTTAATTTAATATTCATTAAATCTTTGAAGGAGTCGGAAGCAATCCTTTCAACGATATCAATAAGTAGACACCTCAGAAGGGATTCAATGTAGTTTTTAAATTTTCATTTTTTACTCCTAGTCATTTTTGAAAATTTCCTCTTCCTTCCCAGGAAAAGTCTTGTTTCTCTTATAAGGAATGTAATGTATGTGAAAAGTTGCAACTTCTGAAGAAGAGTTACAACTTTTGACTTTTCAAATGCAACAAACTTTTTTTTTTTGAAAAAAGGTAAAATATGAAGAGTTTTAATGATAGTATTTTTCTTGAAGGTTATTCCAATGACAGTAATTATTGATTGTTCACACCTAACATGTAATTATTAATTAGAAATATATTGGAACAAATGTGTTATTCTGTTGTACTTGTAACACAAAATTGACATATGTTGGAACATATGCAATATTTTGTTGTAAGATCTAATACGTAATTGATATATGTTGGAACAGATGCAATATTCTGTTGTAAGTAGCAACACATAACTGGCATATGTTGTAACAGATTCAAAATTATATTTTAAAGATGCATCAGTTCAAAATAAATCACATTTTATATAAATAACATAAGTTGATTCAAATTAAGATAAGAAGATACATCATCCTCAAATAAAAAAGAACATTCATTAAAATTCAACAATACTTATGGATTATTTCAATTTGGGCATGTAGTTCTTTTGTGGCCAAAGTCCTTACATACGGAACACTTATTTCTTCTTGTTGGAAATGATTCACCAACTCTACGCCGTCTCTTATATCTCCTTCTTCCAGGTTTGCTTGGATCAACATATGAAGGAGATATTTCTCTCTCTATGATATCCAATGGGACAATTCAAGAATCTTCATGTGGCACCGGGTGTATTTCCTCACAATATGTAATTATGTATTTTTCCACTGAATAATATGGAGATGAGTACTCATAAATCTGATTTTCAAAATCGGCACCATATTGGGATCGAAGCGCTGCCATGGCATGTGGACAGGGAATTTTGTCCAAGTTAAAAATTCTACAAGTACAAGTTCTTATTTTAAGATCCACCGTAGCAACATCACCATGACTAGTGACACTGAACTTGTAGTTAGCAATTTGATGAGCCAACAACTTATTGCCCGAGTTGACATACTTTGATATGTCTTTTTCAATTGAAGGATTAAATCTATTTGCAGAGTTCACCAGCTCCATACGCCTATGGTGAAATAAAAGTGCAAATCTCCTGTTTATTTCATCAAATAGAGAGACAATGAGAAATTCTCTTTCAACATCAAACATAGCATTCACCGACTCCGCGATGTTTGACGTCCTAATGTTATATCTACACTACAAAAAATAAAAACCAATCAAAAAACATAAAATTACAATAAACTCAAACAAGATAGTATAGACAACAATGTACCTATTTCTCGGAAAAAATGCCCTGCTCCATGTGTGGAATCCAATACGTTCAAGAGTTTCAGCCTCCTTTGGTACCAAATCTCTTATTTGATTGAAATTGTCATTGAACTCACATCTATCGTACGCCTTTACTGCTTTATAAAAATGGGATACTACCTTTGAATTGTGAAAGTTATTTCAAATATTTTTCCCAAGGTGTCTCATGCAACAACCATAATGAGATGCAGGGTAGATAGTCGAAACCATCTTTCTAATACTTGGATGTCTATCAGAAATAATGCACAACTCATCAGTATCATCTACATAGCTTATCATATGTTCAAAAAATATTTATATGAGGCATCATATTTCTTGTCCACAACACAAAAAGCCACTGAAAATATATGATTCTCAGCATCTTGTGCCACCGCCGATAGCAAATCTCCTTCTTACTTGCTCCTCAAGAATGCCCCACCAACGGCTATTACTTTTCTCATTTGTTGAAAACCAATCATCCAAGCAGAATATGATAAAAAGAAGTACTTGAACCTCCCATTTTCATCAAGCGACAATGTCGTCTAGCTTCCTGAATTTGCAATTTCAAGCATATAACTGTATGCATTAAGCACTGCATACCCGTGCTCATGTGTTCCCCTAACCGAATACTTAGCATGCTCCATGCTCTTATAAATCTTCCAATAGCTTACCTTACAACCCAATTCTGTGCGGAGTTGATTTGACATGTCTCTTGTGGATGGTCCTTTACCATTGGAAAACCTATTTACAAAGTACTTACCTATGACTTTTGCTGTGGCATGCGGATTATGGCTCGTAAGATGCTCTGAACCAGATGTATGGTACTTTTCATAGATTTTAATGACAAACATGTTGCTACTTGTAAATTTCACATCCCTCAGCCACCAATTGCACTCCAGATATGAACATTTAAAAGAAAACACATTACGAGAATTGATCACCTTTTTCAGTCTAAAATCTTTTTTCAAGCAAGCAATTTTTTATGAATTTGCTAGATCTTCCTTGTTCTTGAATTTCATTCCCTTATAAAAACTGATTTCATCATCTCGAACATTACTCACACGTGATGATTGAGAAGAAGCTAGATTATTGCTGCCAATAATAGGTGTAGGAGGATTGTTGCTCCCAAGGTCTGACACTTCATCTCTTCTAATTTTATCATCGTGATTATTCATGTCCACAATATCAAATTCATCATTTAACATATCTTATTGGTCCTCTTCTAGCTTATGATTCTTCTCGATAGGATTTTCAACCAGGTAAACTCTTAATATGGGCCTCACTACTCCTCTAAAATAAACAAGCAAATTAGGCTGATAAGTTATTTTAAAAGGTAAGACCTTCTCATTATGAAAAAAACTGGGAATGTAACTGATGACAAGATCTTTCGGTTGACAATTGAGTCCACAACTATGGATGACTAAATTCACAAAATCATCATATAAAATATTTCTTTTGACAGTCATCCCTACCGACCCTTTATTACCATCCTTCCAATGCCAAATATATCGATTTTTCTTCTCGATCCATTCACCAGAACAATCAATCCCTACAAATAATCCCTCCATTTATTGTACCTGAAGAAATTAATTCAAAAAACAATTAGAACTAATGATAGAATATAACTTCATTATCTGTTGCAACATATGAGTCTTATGTGGCAACATGTGACTATTCTGTTGCGACATAAAAGTCATATGTTGCTACGTATAACTATTTTGTTGCAATACATAAATCATATGTTGCAACATTTGTATGTTATATGTTGCAACATATGACTATTCTGTTGGAACATGTAAGTAATATGTTACAACATATGACCATTATGTTGCGACATAAAAGTCATATGTTGCTACATGTAACTATTTTGTTGCGACACATAAATCACATGTTGTAACATGTGTAAGTGTAAGTTATATGTTTCAAGATATGACTATTCTGCTGCGACATGTAAGTCATATATTTCTAAATATAACTATTCTGTTGCGATAAATAAATCACATGTTGCGACACATAAATCACATGTTGCAACATGTGTAAGTTATATGTTGCAACATATAGCTATTCTGTTGCGACATGTAAGTCATATGTTGCTACATATAACTATTCTGTTGCGACACATAAAACACATGTTGCAACATGTGTAAGTTATATGTTGCAATATATGACTATTATGTTGCGACATGTAAGTCATATATTGCTACATATAACTATTCTTTTGCGACACATAAATCATATGTTGCAACATGTGTAAGTTATATGTTGAAACATATGACTATTCTGTTGCGATTGATATAACATTTCTGTTGCAACATAAGACTATCATTTGTTCCAATAGTCAACTGTTGCAACATATATAACCATCTGTTGGAAATGCAAATGCAAATTATTGAAAATATTGCAGGTATATCCAGATGGTGATGAATGATTCAAAGAACTATTAATCTTACTTACCAAACAATGGTGTGTGAACACAATCACTTATGAAGTAATGTCAATTGATATAGAACGAAATCTGGTCCACTGATTAGCTAAATCTGATTCAAGAAGAAGATAAGAAGAAGAAGAAGAAGCACAAGGAATAACAGCCAAGACCAACAATGTACGAACAAGAAGAAGAAGAAAGAGTTGAAGAGAACGGGAAGAAAGCAAGCAAGCAAGAACGAAGCAGAAGAAGAAGGAGAAGAAGAAGAAGAGGAGGAGGAATCCGACGGGGAGGCAGGGGAAAGCTTTTATTTCCCCTTTTGGTTCACTGGCTTCCCTTCATTTTTGGTTCCCACCAAATTTGGTTAAATTAGGTTTTAATCTTTTACCCATTTACCCCTCATTTAATACAATGGACCAAACTGTCAACTTAAGAACTTGAGGGCAACTCCCACAAGTGCCTCATAAATCCTTAATCCTTAATTACATAATTGTCATCTTCACTCAATAATTAAAACTTGTGTCTTCGTCATTTTATTTTGACACCTTAATGTCACCCTTAATTCAAAATCCCAAGAGATATCCCCGAAAGTGAAATACGAAAATGGATAATTACTTTTTTGAGTACATATATAGTTTTTATATATATTTATTATTTTAAACATATTTTCTATTTATTTCCTATATATACTATATTTAAAAAATATTTACCATCTATAGTCATTGTACTATGTATTAAAAATAACTTATGTATGCAATATATGTGTATTTTAAATATATTCAAATGTGTTGAACTGTATGCATCCACCACGAGTCAAGAGACTAGGTCTGTAACACTAAGATATCGGAAGTTGAGTTTGAAAGAGAAAGTTTCAAAAATTGTAATGGTCCTTGGTTCTACAAGTAGACCCATGGATCGTACGAAGGCTGTCATAAGAACTGAATGAATTTTTAGAAAATATCAAGTCTCTGATGATGGTCGACGGATGAACACGATAAACTGTATAATGTGTTACAGTCGTAGAAGGGATCCGTATAAATGATCCAGACTTAGTGAGATTTTGGACCTAAACTTGGATGCTACGGGTGGTACCTATGAACCGTAGAAAGGATGACTACCAGTAGAAGGCTCTCGTAGAAGTTGTCCAGGATTTTGATCCCCAGTACTTGACCTTGCGGTTGACTAGGACGGTTCGTAAAAAGTCTTACGGACCGTAAAGTCTTCCGACAGATTTTAATTAAGGGTGTGTTGATCCTTTCCTACCCATTTAACCCCTAAACTATGTCGTTTTGATCTTATAACTGATTTTACCCTTCAAAACAATACACATTCCCTCCCATTCACTTAAACTCACAAATTCTCTCAAGGGTTTCTTCTCCAATTCTCTCTCAAGCTCCAAGAAAGGAGACTAGGGTTTCATCAAAGGCTTCATGGTTTTTCTTGCCTTTTGGGATTTGATTACCCAAGGTATGTGAGAATTCACCAATGGATCCATTTCATCCATTGGGTTCCAAAACAAAGTCAATCTTCAATTCAATTTCACCCAAATTATCTAGGGTTTCATAGTATTCTTCATAGGTCCAATTTATTATGATTCAATTTTTATTACTTGATCTTATTATGCATGATTTGATTCAACTACATATTTTCTAATTGATTTCATATGGACCCATGCTTTATACTTGATTATGGCTATGAACTTATGAACTTCAATTTATGAAGTGATTATGGATGCACATTTTATGAAATTGATGATTTATTACTTAAAGATGCTTTTAAGATAAAGTATCAATAATTTGTGAAGAATTTTCTCACATTTGTATGGAATCATGATTCAGATGCTTAGGAAGGTAAGTATCTTAATATGAATTTATGATTTTAATTGGTAGTTTTTAATTGTTTCCTTTCCAAGGATTTTAATATGATTATGACTATGTTTTTTCCATTGGGATTTACTTCGCACCGAGAAGACTTTGGAATGAAGGCCTTATCGTTAGATGGAGTTTGTTCTTTCGTAGCAATTCCATTATCCCAAATGATGTATCCCCTAGGATTATCTTAAATGATATAGCTAGTGGATCCACTTTAGCAATAATGAATGATGCGGAATTCTCCCTTGACAAGTAAACTCTCTCATTTTAGTGTCCGGGTTAAACCAGATTCCATGTTATAGCTCACATGGTCTTATTGTCAGTTAACGGTAAATATCCCACAAAATGAACTGTGTATTCTTAAAAAGTCTTCTTAAAGCTTTTATATGATTTTCTATATGTATTGACCTTGTTCATAAGTTATGATTCCTCCTTAAAGACTTTTATTACGTTTTACTTGGTCATGCATATCATGTTTAAAGTTCATCACATTATCATACCTACATTTTTGTGCATCTCTCTATACTTAGTACATTCATCGCACTAATGCATATTTGTTCCTATATTTTCTTATAATATAGGATCTGAGGCTTCTCCTACCGGACGTGGCTAGATCAGGATTGATCTACTATTGCACCTGGATTGGTGAGTCCTAATGATTTGAGGGCAAGACCATGGACCGATTTACTGGTTTGATGTATTTTAGTTTTCAAACTTTGTTCGTGACTTAGGGGTTTGTCCTAGTCAAATCTATGGTAGTAGAAGGTGTATGTCAGACTTATTAATGTTTCACGTATTCTCTTATGTACTCTGTTGGTATCTTTTATGTCAACTTATGAGTTGAGACTTATATTACTTATAATCTCATTTATTGTGTTTCTGCTACTATTCACCATGTCACATCTAGAGTGTACTTCGAGTCATGAAAATGAGTTTGCATAGGACATTGTCGTACTATGCGAACATGTCCCCACAACCATAACAAGATAATGGAGCGAAGAACTGTTACGATGGACTGGATGAGCCATTATAAGTGCCTCGACCAGAAGACCGTTGTTGTGAACCGTATGAACCTAGGTCGGCACTGTAAGACCCATGAGGTGTATGACAACCCCTGAATGTTGGCATAGCTGCATGAAATTGTCCTTGACACTAGAAAGAACCACTGCCTTTATAAGACTCCTTGCCTCTAGATGAGGAACCATAAAACTTATCAGATGTACAAGACCTCTTAGAGATCCCAAACTCCTCACTCTCTATCAACTATTCCTCTTTGGAGGCACTCATATTGGATTGGAAGGAATCCCTCTCACGAGATGCTTTAAACTCTGCGGGGTTAAGGGTAAGGGTTAGTAAAGTATACACCGTAGACGGACCAAGTTGCGTGGTGAAATTCCCTACTTTAGGGACCAATCACTTAGGGATACCTAACTTATCAACCTTGCATGTTAACACTATGATAGAGTTATTATTATTAGGAATACTGCGTTAAGAGCTTGCGGAGAACATTTCTACCCTAGTTTTCATCTCATATTGATATCTCAAAACTACGAATCATGTTTACTTGTTACTTATTGATATAAATCAACAAACTATTATTTTATTTACAAAACGCCCCCCCCCTTGTTACTATTTCGGAAATAGTTTGACTAAACATAGATAATCGTAAGTTGACATAAGTCTAAACCATATTCCTCGTGAGATCAACCCTAACCTAAAAGTTAGGTTCTTTATTTGATAACGACTGCTTGTACTTCTTTTGAGAGGTGTAATTTGGGCGTATCAAATTTTGGCGCCTCTGCTGGGAAATACAGATTTTAGATTAGACTAATTTCGTTATTGAACTTTAGTCAAGTATTTCCTGATTTTACATTTTTTTTGTTTTGTTCTCGTTTCTACAGGTCTTAGTATTCCAAGTACACGGAGTCAAGGCAATCCCCTAATTCCCTACGATCCAGAATTGAGAAGAACTTTGAGAAGAACTTTGAGAAGAATGACTGGAAGAGGCTTAAATCTCGAAGTACACAATGATCCAATTGGACAGGGCCAAGGGGATAAAGTTTGTGTGCAACCTCCTTGAGTAGTGAATGTGCCTGACCATGTTGAAAATGCGGAAAGAGGGCATAACCAGCAGGCACCGAGAGTTCGTGATAACTACAGGGTTGATTATGATTCTGTGGAATCAACTGGTGCTATTGTTCTTTCTCCACTACCTCTGGGACATTGGTTTGTGGTGACCAGCAGTCTGATGCAAATGCTTACATCGAGAGGGTTTTTTGCTGGGTTACCATATGAGGATTCGTATGCCCATATGACTAAAGTTAAGAGTGTCTGTATGAGTAGCGTGGGACGATCAAACTTAGATATGAATGTAATAGGCTTAAGAGTGTTCCCACTCTCGTTGACAGGTGATGCTACTGTGTGGCTCTCTCAGTTGCCATACAACTCAATCACGACTTTTGACCAGCTGCATAAGGTGTTCATGAAGAAGTATTTTACGGTGTCCATGAAGTTGAATCTCAAGGATAAACTAAATAACTTTGTAGCATTACTTGGAGAGTCGGTGAGCAGCTCGTGGGATAGATTCACTGGGTTCATGAGGAGTGTGCCCAACCACAGCATAGATGACGAGTCACTGAAGGATTATTTCTACAGAGGGCAAGACGACAATGGAAAAACTGTGTTAGATACTATTGCTGGAGGATCTTATGGAGCGTGCACATTTGATGAGATAGCTGGAAAAACTTGACAAGATCTCCAAGAACAATAAGGCATGGAGAATAGAAAAGCCAATACTGGAAGGAGCACGTTTGCTGTCCAAACCGCACCAAGTCAATTGTAACATCCCGCCTTAGAAAAGAACTAGAATTAGAAATAGCTATTTTTTTTGGAAAGAACAAAAATCTGGAAATTTAGCAAGTTATGCTAAGTATAAGTTTTAGGTCAACTTCAAACGACCATAACTCTCAGTACGAGATGAGTTAGGTGGGCTATAAGATATCAAATGAAAGGTCCTTGAATTATATTTCCAACGCCACTGAGTTTGCTAATTTTTGAGCTTGTAAGAGTGAGATATGCCCATTTGTAGTCGGGCTGTTCAGATAAGGAAAGTCAACCGGATTTACGAGGGGTATTTTGGTCTTTTCCTTATCCAATAAATTTAATTCATTTTTAGTAATTTATTTGGGGGCTAAACTAAGTTGATTCAGTTTACGATATCCAAAATTACGCTAGGGCTTTGAGAAAAGAGAAAAGAGGAGAAAAGCCAAGGTTTCATCGAGTTCTTGAGATTTCGCTTGCGGATTTCGCCAAGTGTTGATCCCTACGAGGTATGTGAGTTCACATAATGTTGGGTTCATTCACCCACGCACCAATCATGTTTATTTCAGCAAAATTTATTCTAGAAAGTTGAAAGTTTGATGATCTTGAATTGTGTTCTTGAAATTGGTTTTCGTTCTTGAGTTAAGATCAGATTGATGAGTTCTTGAGGAAATCGTGTCGATTTTAAAGTTGTGTTTGATTAGCTTCTTGTGTACATGTATTGGGTATCTGAATCTAATGAGAAATTGAGACAAGAATCGAATTTAGTCGAGTTAAGATCAGAAAACCAGTTGAAAATTTTGTCGGCTTTGCCTGGGGAGGGGCTGGTGCGGCGCGCCCCAGATGCGCCAGAGGGGCTGGGGCGGCGCGCCAGCAGTGCGCTAGAAAGTGGCCCTAGAAATTTGGGGCTCGCGCCAGCAATGCACCCGGGACGTCTGCCCCCACTCATTTTTCATCGTTTAGCCCGTCCAAGTTCTTCTAAAGTGTATTAACACTCCCTATCGATTCTAACTACTCTAAATGACTTCTAGACACCTAGAAATCATCCGTAAACATGATCATAACCTTGAATCCATAAATTCAAATTCAAAGAGAGTTAAAAGCCAAGTCTAGAGAGTTCTTAGAGTCTTTTCAAAAGTCTTTTACAAATGCTTTAAACTTGTTTTAAAGACTTGAGCATTGAGTTGAGTAAGAGTAAGAGTAAAGTTCATTTCTTCAAAAGATTATATCAGAACTAAGTATTCCTAAAGAGTAAATGTTTTCACGTTTAAACAAGAGAGGAAACACCGATTTCCAAGAGAGCTTTTGAGCTAGTTTTTGAGTAATAATCTCAAACCACAGAAAGAGTTATATTTTTAAACATATGAGCTAGTCACATTTTGGGAGTAGTATTGAGCATCGATTTGGGGACGAGTTTGAGTTCAGATAATTCAAAGTCTCTATATACTGTGTAGCCAACATGGGTAGAAAAGGGCCATACTTTTTAGATGATTTCTTAATGCTTTTAGCATAGAGTAGTGGATCCACTTAGTAAGTTAGGTTTTATACCCCCGGCAAGGTATAGGACAGCCCTGGCAGCGTGAGGCAAAACTCTGTATCATCACATAGCTCATAGTGATGGTTGTCGGTTAGAGAAACTTCCACAAAGATATTTTATATTTTTATATACACAGAGTTACTTGTATTTTCATATACAAACTGAGTTATTGTGTATTTTTTTCAATACACTGAGTTCTTATTTACATGTTTTAAAGCTTTTCTTTATATTGCATCCTTATTACTGCTTTATATTGAAATGAGTTGAGTTGAGTTGAGACAAGGTATGTTTTAGTATTCCCCTCACATGCTCGTACATTTCATGTACTGACGTCGTTTGACCTGTATCTTTTATGATGCAGATACAGGTAATCAAGATCAGCATCCAACACTTCGTTGATCCAGTTGAGTATTTCAGAGTCATTCAGTGAGCCTCCTTGCTTTCCGGAGGATCCCTTTTATATTTGCTTTGACATTTCAATTGTTAGGATAATCGGAGGTCTTGTCCCGACATCCCTCATAGTATTAGAGGCTTTATAGATAGATAGTTATTAGTTCATTAGTCTTGATATTTCAGTTGTGTTGATTATAAGACTTGAGTTGCATTATTGGCCAGTTGAATGTTTTCTTTTATATCATTCTAGTTTATTTCATGAAGTTATCTTTGTTGTGTAAAGTCTTCCACTGAGTAGTAAGCTAGGCCAAGGGTTCGCTTGGGGTCAGCAATGGTTCTTGAGTGGCAGTCCCACCCAGGGTGTAGGCTCGGGGCATGACAAACTTGATATCAAAGCACAGAGTTCAAGAGTCCTATGGAGTCTATGAAGCCGTGTCTATAGAGTTCTAGTTATCGGTGTGAAGCGTGCCACATCTATTAATAAGAGACTGCAACATTTAGGAATTATATCACTTCTTTCATATTCATTTCGTGTGATAGAGTTTATCTCTATAAAATTTTATTTTAACTCATGCTTGCGCGTATCTTTAAGATCAAATCTCCATGAAGAGCTGTCTGAGATCGTCCCGCTAGAAGGAATAATGAGGAACAAGGGGTACCTAATGCACCAGAAGTACAACCCCAATGAGATGTCACCAATGCTGAATTTTGGGAACCTATCCAAATGCTGAGTCAAGCTTTGACCAACCAAGTGGGGCAACAAAGAGAACATCGACAGGAAGTGGCTGATACTTCTAGGATCCGTGAGTTCTTAAGCATGAGTCCTCCAAGCTTCACTGGTTCAAGCGTTACTGAGGATCCTGAAAACTTTGTAGAGGAACTGCAGAAGGTGTTTGAGGTTATGCATGTTGCTGATGATGAGCGAGTGGAACTAGCTGCATATCCATTGAAGAGTGTTGCTAGGATCTGGTTTGACCAATGGAAGAAGGGTAGAGCTGAGGATGCACCAATAGGGAGCTGGGATGTGTTCGAGAGTGCATTCATGGGGGGTTTCTTTCCCCGTGAACTGAGAGAAGAAAAGGTATGGGAATTCCTCACTCTTAAGCAGGAATCTATGAGTGTTCAGGAGTACAGTCTGAAATTCACCCAACTTTCCCGCTATGCTCCGGAGATGGTTGCTGACATGAGGAGTAGGATGAGTCTTTTTGTTGCTGGGTTGTCTCGTCTGTCAAGTAAGGAAGGCAAGACAGCTATGCTAATAGGGGATATGGACATAGCAAGGATGATGATCCATGTGCAACAGGTTGAGGAGGATAAGCTGAGGGATAGGGAAGAATTCCGAAACAAGAAAGCTAAGACAGGGAATGATTCCAGGCAGCAGAAGAGTAATGCCAACCGGTCATCTTTCCAACATAAGCAAAAGGTACCTGCTCCATCATCTGCTGGTGCTCCTACACCAACAAACAGAGGTGAGTTCAACAATCATAATTCATAAATTTTTAGAGCTAGACCTACGCAGTCTCAAGGAAGTGTGGCACAGGGAGGTAATGGGACTCCTGCATGTGCTAAGTGTAATAGGATCCACTTAGGGGTGTGTCGTGATGGCTCCATTGGTTGCTTCAAGTGTGGTCAAAATGGTCATTTCATGAAACAGTTCCCTTAGGAAAGACAAGGTAATGGTAATGGGGGAAATAGAGCCCAATCTTCTTTAGTTGCTCCACCAGACATTGCTGCATCTAGAGGAGCTACTTCAGGGCCAGGCGGAGGAGCAAACCATCTTTATGCTATTACTAGTCGCCAAGAGCAAGAGGATTCGCCAGATGTTGTCACTGGTATGATCCAAGTCTTTAATTTTGATGTTTATGCTTTTCTAGATCTAGGAGCGAGTCTATCTTTTGTGAATCCTTACGTTGCGATGAATTTTAATGGTCTTCCTGAGAAACTTCTTGAGCCCTTCAGTATTTCTATACCTGTTGGTGAGTCTATTCTAGCTGAGAGAGTCTATCGTGATAGAACCATTTCCGTCAATCACAAGAGCACCATGGCTGATTTAGTTGAGTTAGACATGGTAGATTTTGATGTCATTCTAGGTATGGACTAGCTTCATGCCTGTTATGCCTTAGTCGATTGTAGAACTCGAGTTGTTAAGTTCTAGTTTCCTAATGAGCCAGTTATAGAGTGGAAGAGTAGTTCAGTAGTGCCTAAGGTTCGTTTCATTTCATACCTTAAGGCGAGAAAGTTAGTTTCCAAGGGGTGTGTCTATCACTTAGTTCGAGTTAATGACTCTAGTGTTGAGACACCACCTATTCAGTCAGTTTCAGTTGTCAGTGAGTTTCCAAAAGTCTTTTCAGATGATCTACCCGGAGTCCCTCCTGAGAGAGAAATAGACTTCGGCATAGATATTCTTCACGATACTTGTCCTATCTGTATTCCTCCATATAGAATGGCTCCAGTAGAGTTGAAAGTGTTAAAAGAGCAGTTGAAAGATATCCTTGAGAAAGGTTTTATTCGACCAAGTGTCTTACCTTGGGGTGCTCCGGTCTTACTTGTGAGAAAGAAAGATGGTTCTCTTAGAATGTGTATAGATTACCATCAGTTGAACAAGGTTACTATCAAGAATAAGTATCCTCTTCCGAGAATTGATGATCTTTTCGATCAAATTTAGGGTGCCACTTGTTTTTCTAAGATAGACCTCAGATCTGGCTATCATCAGTTGAATGTAAAAGAAAGTGATATCCCTAAGACAACTTTCAGGACCCACTATGGTAATTATGAGTTCCTAGTTATGTCCTTTGGTTTGACTAATGCACCTGCAGCGTTCATGGACCTTATGAATAGAGTATTCAAGCCTTATTTAGATATGTTTGTTATCGTATTCATTGATGACATTCTAATCTATTCAAAAAATAAGGAAGATCATGCTAGTCATCTCAAAGTAGTTCTCCAAACTCTAAAGGATAGAGAGTTGTATGCTAAGTTCTCTAAGTGTAAGTTCTGGCTTCAGTCTGTGGATTTCCTAGGTCACATTGTTTTCTGTGATGGAATTCGAGTTGACACTCAAAAAATAGAGGCAGTGAAGAATTGGCCTAGACCCACATCTCCAACTGATATTAGGAGTTTCTTGGGGTTGGCTGGATATTATAGAAGGTTCGTCGATGGGTTCTTATCTATTTCATCTCCTTTGACCAAGTTGATTGAGAAAACAATTAAGTTTCAATGGTCTGAAGCTTGTGAGAAAAGCTTTCAGGAATTGAAGAAGCGGTTGACTACTACCAGTATTGACCTTACCTGAAGGTACACAGGGTTTTGTGGTATATTGTGATGCATCCAGAGTCAGATTGGGTTGTGTGTTAATGCAGAATGGCAAAGTTATAGCTTATGCCTCCAGACAGCTTAAGGTTCACGAGAAGAATTACCCAACCCATGATCTAGAGTTGGCTGCCGTAGTATTTGCTTTGAAAATATGGCGTCATTATCTTTATAGTGTTCATGTGGATGTGTTCACCGATCAGGTTATCTATGACATGAGTATTCAAGGATTATGACATGAGTATTCTCTATCACCCCGGTAAGGCTAATGTTGTTGTTGATGCCTTGAGCAGGTTATCTATGGGCAGTACTTCCCATGTTGAGGAAGACAAGAAAGATTTAGCTAAAGATGTGCACAGACTTACGCGATGGGAGTTCGTTTAATGGATTCCAATGAAGGAGGAGCTGTGGTGATGAATAGGGCTGAATCATCATTAGTGTCCGAAGTGAAAGAGAAACAAGACCAAGATCCTATTTTGCTTGAATTGAAGGCAAATGTTCATAAGCAAAAAGTGATGGCTTTTGAATAAGGGGGAGATGGTGTATTAAGGTATCAAGGTAGATTGTGTGTGCCAAGGGTGGATGAACTTCTAGAGAGGATCATGGAGGAAGCTCATAGCTCCTGATATTATATCCATCCGGGTTCCACAAAGATGTCTCGTGACTTGAGAGAAGTCTATTGGTGGAGTGGTATGAAGAAGGGCATTGCAGAGTTCGTTGCTAAGTGTCTGAATTGCCAACAAGTTATGGTAGAACACTAGAGGTCCGGTGTATGGCCCAGAACATAGAGATTCTGGAATGGAAGTGGGAGATGATCAATATGGATTTTATTACTGGGTTGTCGCAGTCTCGCAGACAGCATGATTTTATTTGGGTGATTGTAGATCGAATGACTAAATCAACCCACTTTTTGCCTATAAAGGCTACACATTCAGCAGAAGATTACACTAAGTTATATATTCAAGAGGTATTCAGACTTCATGGAGTTCTGGTGTCCATTATTTCGGATAGAGGTGCACAATTTACTGCACAGTTTTGGAAGTCATTATAGAAAGGTTTGGGTACAAAGGTGAACTTAAGTACTGCTTTTCATCCTCAGACTGATGGCCAAGCAGAGCGCACTATACGAACTTTAGAAGATATGTTGAGGGCTTGTGTGATTGATTTCAAAGGTAATTGGGATGATCACCTACCTCTCATACAGTTTGCTTATAACAATAGTTACCAATCTAGCATCCAAATGGCTCCCTATGAAGCTCTTTATGGGAGAAGATGCAGATCTTCTATTGGATGGTTTGAGGTTGGCGAAGCTGGGTTGATAGGACCAGATTTGGTTCATGAAGCTATGGAAAAAGTTATGACTATTCAAGAGAGGTTGAAAATAGTGCAGAGTCACCAGAAATCCTATACAGATGTTAGGAGAAGAGACTTAGAGTTTGAAGTAGATGATTGGGTTTATTTGAAGCTTTCACCCATGAAGGGTGTTATGAGATTTGGCAAGAAGGGGAAACTTACTCCCCGGTATGTTGGTCCTTACAGAATATCCAAGAGGATCGGTAACATGGCTTATGAGTTAGAGCTACCGCAAGAGTTAGCAGTGGTCCATCCAGTATTTCACATTTCTATGTTGAAGAAGTGTATGTTCGATCCTTCACTTATCATACCTACTGAAGATATTGGTATTAAGGATAGCTTATCTTTTGAGGAGATTCCTGTTCAGATTCTTCACAGCCAGGTTCGCAAGTTGAGAACCAAGGAAGTAGCATCAGTCAAGGTTCTGTGGAGAAATCAGTTTGTTGAGGAAGTTACTTGGGAAGCTGAGGAGGACATGAAGAAGAGATACCCACATCTCTTTGAGTCCGGAGAAATTCCAAATTAAGGCACTAATCCTTTCTTGGCATTTGTTTTAAGTTGGCATGTTGTGTTTAAGTTTTTCTTGTTGGGTGTTTGAGGTGAATGTTAGATGTTACACCCTTAGCCTACTTAGAGTGATCTCATTCAAGGACGAATGATTCCAAGGGGGAGATATTGTAACATCCTGCCTTAGAAAAGAACTAGAATTAGAAATAACTATTTTTTTTGGAAAGAATAAAAATCTGGAAATTTAGCAAGTTATGCTAAGTGTGAGTTTTGGGTCAACTTCAAATGACCATAACTCTCAGTACAAGATGAGTTAGGTGGGCTATAAGGTATCAAATGAAAGTTCTTTGAATTATCTTTCCAACGCCACTGAGTTTGCTAATTTTTGAGCTTGTAGGAGGGATATATGCCCATTTGAAGTCCGACTGTCCGGATAAGGAAAGTCAATCAGATTTAAGAGGGGTATTTTGGTCTTTTCCTTACCTAATAAATTTAATTCATTTTTAGTAATTTATTTGGGGTCAAAACTGAGTTGATTCAGTTTACGCATTCCAAAATTAGGCTAGGGCTTTGAGAGAAGAGAAAAGAGGAGAAAAGAGGAGAAAAGAAAAGGATTCGTCGCGTTTTGGAGATTTCACCAAGGGTTGATCCCTACGAGGTATGTGAGTTCACATAGCGTTGGTTTCGTTCACCCATATGCAAATCATGTTTATTTCAGTGAAATTCGTTCTATAAAGTTGAAAGTTTGATGATCTTGAATTGTGTTCTTAAAATTGGCTTTCGTTCTTGAGTTAAGATCAGATTGATGAGTTCTTAAGGAAATCATGTCAATTTTAGAGTTGTATTTGATTAGATTCTTGTATACATGTATTGGGTATCTGAATCTAAAGAGAAATTGAGAAAAGAATCGATTCAAATTCAAGGAAAGTTAAGAGCACTTCCTATCAATTCTAACTATTCTAAATGACTTCTAAACACCTAGAAATCATCCGTAAACATGATCATAACCTTGAATCCATAAATTCAAATTCAAGGAAAGTTAAGAGTCAAGTTTAGAGAGTTCTTAAAGTCTTTTCAAAAGTCTTTTACAAATGCTTTAAACTTATTTTATAGACTTGAGCATTGACTTGAGTAAGAGTAAGAGTGAAGTTCATTTATTCAAAAGATTATATGGGAACTAAGTATTTTAAAGAGTAAATGTTTTCACATTTAAACAACAGAGGAAACACCGATTTCCAAGAGAGATTTTGAGCTAGTTTTTGAGTAATAATAGCAAACCATAGAAAGAGTTATGTTTTTAAACATATGAGCTAGCTACATTTTGGGAGTAGTATTGAGCACCGATATGGGGACGAGTTTGAGTTCAGATAATTCATAGTCTCCATAAACCGTGTAGCCAACATTGGTAGAAAAGGGTCATAATTTTTAAATGATTCCTTAATACTTTTAGCATAGACTAGTGGATCCACTTAGTGAGTTAGCTTCTATACCCCCGGCAAGAGATAGGACGGCCCTGGCAGCGTGAGGTAAAATGTTGTATCATCACATAGCTCATACTGATGGTTGTCGGTTAGAGAAACTCCCACAGAGATATTTTGTATTCTTGTATACGCAGAGTTACTTGTATTTTCATATACAAACTGAGTTATTGTGTGTTTTTTTCAATACACTGAGTTGTTATTTACATGTTTTAAAACTTTTCTTTATATTGCATCCTTATTACTACTTTATATTAAAATGAATTGAGTTGAGTTGAGAGAAGGTAAGTTTCTTCAGTTCCATTTCAAGCTTATATCTTATTTAAGTATTCCTCTCACATGCTCATACATTCCATGTATTGATGCCATTTGGCCTGCATCTTTTGTGATGCAGATATAGGTAATTAGGATCAGCATCCAGTGCTTCGTTGATCCAGTTGATTATTTCAGAGTCATTTGGTGAGCCTCCTTGCTTTCCGGAGGATCCCTTTTATATTTGCTTTGTCATTTCAGTTGTTAGGATGATCGGGGGTCTTGTCCCGACATCCATCATAGTATTAGAGACTTCATATACAGATAGTTATTAGTTCATTAGTCTTGATATTTCAGTTGTGTTGATTATAAGACGTGAGTTGCCTTATTGGCCGGTTGAATATTTTATTTTATAACATTCCAGTTTATTTCATGAACTTATCTTTGTTGAGTAAAGTCTTCTGCTGAGTAGTAAAACAGACCAAGGGTTCGCTTGAGGCCAACAATGGTTCTCGAGTGCCAGTCCTACCTAGGGTGTAGGCTCAGGGAGTGACATCAATCTAATGATGATATTCGCGAAAAGATGGCCCAATTGAGAACAAAAATTGGACTAGTATTGAAACATGTAAGCGGTAGTGCAGAGAAAGTGAATGTTGTGAACTATCAAACTAGAGCACCACCTACTGATGAGTTCCTTGGGTGCTAGCATTAACTTGATGTCATTTTCGATATATAAAAAGTTGGGCTTAGGAACTCCTAAGCCTACTACGATGCGGTTAGTTATGGCTGATAGAATGGTGAATAAACCAATTGGAGTTCTCCAAGATGTTCTTTTGAAAGTTGAGACATTCATCTTTCCGGTAGACATTGTGATACTGGATTGTGAGGTTGATTTTGAGGTCCCCATCATCTTACGGAGACCATTTCTTGCTACTGGGTGTGCTTTGGTTGATATGGAAAGAGGGCAGATGAAGTTTCGATTGAACAATGAAGAAGTAACTTTTAATATATGTCTGCCTATGAAGCATGGAAGTGATCTTAAGTCGGTATCTGTAGTAAATTATATTGTTGAGAAAGAACCAAAAGTATCTATTGAAGAGAGGTTAGATATTTAGGCACTAGCGGCTGTGATAATGAACTTTGACGGAGATGTAATTGATTAATATGATGAGTTAGTTGCTGCACTTGATGGGGTTGAGTTTCATCACAAACCAAGAGAGTTGGATTTAGACATGAAGAACCGAGACACTCCTCCAGCAAAACCATCCATCGATGAGCCTCCAAAGTTGGAGCTTAAGGTTCTTCCATCCCACTTACGGTATGTATTTTTGGGTCAAAATAGTACTTTACCGGTTATAACTGCCTCTGAATTCAGTGAAGGGAAAATAGAGGCTTTGATATCGGTACTGAAGCGATTCAAAAGGGCTATAGGATGGACGATTGCTAATATTATTGGTATTCCACCGGGCATTTGTACTCACAAAATTCAACTCATGCCGAACAACAAGCCAAGTATTGAGCAATAACGAAGATTGAATCCCTCGATGCAAGAAGTTGTGAAGAAGGAAATCATCAAGTGGTCAGATGCTGAAGTGGTATATCCTATTGATGATAATAATTGGGTGTCCCCAATTCAATGTGTGCCAAAGAAAGGAGGAATCACTGTGGTTTCCAATGCTAAGAATGATCTCATCCTAATGAGGGCGGTGACTGGTTGGAGAGTGTGTATGGACTATCACAAGCTGAATGCATGGAGTGAGAAAGACCACTTTCCAATGTCGTTCATGGACCAAATGTCAGATCGTCTTGTTGGAAAGGGTTGGTATTGTTTTCTAGATGGGTATTCGGGCTATAATTAGATTTCCATAGCTCTGGAAGACCAAGAGAAGACCACTTTCACTTGTCCTGATGGAACTCTTGCATTCAAGAGAATGACATTTGGGTTATGTAATGCTCCGGCAACCTTTCAGGATTGCATGGTGTCTATATTTTCTGATATAATGGAGGACACGATAGAGGTATTTATGGATTATTTCTCTGTAGTTGGTAATTCGTTTGATGATTGTTTTACTCATTTGGCTGAGGTGCTAAAACGATGTGAAAAGTGCAATCTTGTGCTAAATTGGAAAAAAATATCACTTTATGGTGAAAGAGGGTATAGTTCTAGGTCACCGAATTTCATAGAAAGGAATTGAAATTGATAGAGCTAAAGTTGAGGTAATAGAAAAACTGCCACCACCCATCTCTGTAAAAGGTGTTAGAAGTTTTCTAGGGCATGCAGGTTTCTACAGGAGATTCATAAAAGATTTCTCAAAAATTTCACACCCATTGTGCAAACTACTCAAAAAGGAGTCTAAGTTTGAGTTTCATGATGCTTGTCTGAGAGCATTTGGGGAGTTGAAAGAGAAGTTGATTTCCGCACCAATAATTATTTCACCGGATTGGGGAAAACTGTTTGAGGTAATGTGTGATGCGAGTGGGGTGACATTTGGCATAGTATTGGGGCAGAGGCGAGAGAAAATTATTCATCCTATTTACTATGCGAGCAAAGCTTTATATGTTTCTCAAAAGAACTATACTGTTACTGAACAAGAATTGCTTGTTGTGGGTTTTGCATTCGAGAAGTTTATATCCTATTTGCATGGCACTAAAGTCATTATGCATACTGATCATTCCGCATTAAGGTATCTTATGGCAAAGAAAGATTAAAAACCAAGACTGATTAGATGGGTATTATTGTTGTACGAGTTCGACTTTGAATTTAAAGATAGGAAGGGAACAAAAAATCAGGTTGCTGATCACTTGTATAGATTAGAAGAAGAAGCTATGATCAAGTTAGAAGATGGAGTTGAAATTGATGATTCTTTCCCTGATGAACAGGTATTGGCTGCTTCTTATGACCTTATTTCTTGGTTCTTAGATTTTGCTAATTATTTGGCAAGTGATTTGGTGCCTTCGGATCAGTCATTTCACCAAAAAAGAAAATTCATGTCTGATGTGAAGAAATTCTTTTAGGAAGAGCCTTACTTATTTCATATTTGTGCTGATGGGAATATTCGTCTCTATGTGCCCGAAGTTAAGATAATGAGTATATTAGAGGCGTGTCATTCATCCCCTATTGGTGGGCACCATAGTGGTATCTGGATCGCTCATAATTTTTTTGCAGTGTGGGTATTATTGGCCTACTATCCACCAAGATGCTCATGACTTCGCCAAGTCTTGTGATTGTTGTCAAAGAGGAGGAATTTCAAGGAAGCAAGAACTACCAATGAACCTGATACTAGTGATTGAGTTATTTGATGTTTGGGGTCTTGACTTCATAGGTCCGTTTTTGAGTTCGAATGGGATGAAGTATAATCTTGTAGCGGTTGACTATGTGTCTAAATGGGTAGAAACAGTAGCGCTTTCAAACAATGAAGGTAAGAGTGACACTGCATTTCTGAAAAAGAATATCTTCTCCAGATTTGGTACACCAAGGGCAATTATCAGCGATGGAGGTTCTCACTTTTGTAATAAGATGTTCAAAGCATTGCTTGAGAAGTATGGTGTTCGTCACAATGTCGCAACTCCTTCTCATCCACAGTCTAGTGGGCAAGTTGAAGTGTCAAATAGAGAGATAAAACAAATTCTTCCGAAGACTGTGAATGCAAACTGAACAGATTGGTCAAGAAAGCTTGATGATGCTCTATGGGCCTATCACACAACATTCAAAACTCCCATAGGTATGTCCCTCTACCAACTTGTATATGGAAAGTCTTGTCATTTTCCTATAGAGTTAGAGCACAAAGCAATGTGGGCTCTCAAGAAGCTAAATTTGGATTGGGGCACCGCATCAAGTCAAAGATTGAATGAGATGAATGAGCTCGATGAGTTTCACCTAAATGCATATGAAAGTTCAACCTTGTACAAGGAGAAGATGAAGAAGTACCATGATCAAAAGATCGAAAAATGTGAGTTCATTCCCGGTGATTTGGTACTCTTGTTCAACTCAAGGTTGCGATTGTTTCGTTGAAAACTCAAATCCAAGTGGACTGGGCCATTCAAAGTGGTACAAGTGTTTTCATATGGAGCGGTTGAACTCGAAAACAATGAAGGAACACGATTCAAGGTGAACGAACAAAGGATAAAAATCTACTTGGGAAAGTCTGAAGAAGTCAATGAAGTAATAGAGAAATGGGGTCTTGATGAAGTCTGAGTAATCAAGGTGTCTACGTCGTGCCGCGACGTTAAATCAAGCACTACTTGGGAAGCAACCCAAGATGTAATATCTAGCCAATCTTAGGAATGTTTATTTATTTTTATGAACTTTTAGCTTTCTTTTCTTTTATATAGAAGTTTCATTTTTATGTAATTTTTGGAGATTGGTTGGAATAGGATAGAATAGGGTCTGTGTCCAAAAAGAGTCAAGAAAATGTTAAAAGGAAGTCCTAATGTTTGCTACGTGTGCAGGAAAGCAAAGAAAAAAATCTGCAAAATAGTTACTGGTGCATTGGTCTACGGTTCCCATAGACGGTCCGTAGATGTCATTCGTAGACCCCGGGTATGTTTTCTAAAAATCACTAAGTGTCAGGGAGAAACACGAAACCCATCGACGGACCGTTGATTGACTCACGAACAATCGACGGACCGTTGATTGACTCATGAACCATCGACGGGGTTTCGTGAATCAAAACTAGGGTTACGGTCGATCTGACCCGGACCTCTTTTAATTAGAACTCTTCATTTTTAAAACATCCCCCATTTCCCTCTTTCTTCCCCAACCGTTACAACTCTCAAAATAACCAACCTTACACATTCCCAACCCTCAGTTTCACCAAATCACTCCTATAATTCCTCCATTTCCTTCTCCCCCTAGAATCTCTCACTTAATCTCTCAAATTTTCTTCCATTTTCCTTCCCCATCTTCCCCAAAACATCTTTTCCTCCATACTTCTTTCTCCCACAAACAGCAACGTCTGAGTTGAGTGTCAATATTTGATTAGGGTGCGAAGGAATCACTACGAACACACTCACCAACTTTGCATTACTTGTAAGGTAAGCGATTTCAAGAACTTTGAACTTTTCATTGTTTAAATTGAAATCACAAAGTTGTACTTTACCTTGGGTATAAATTGTATGTTTAAATGCATAAAACTAGTTCTAAATTACCCTTGGGACGATGGATTGTGAATGTATTGATTAATCTATCTGAATAATATGATATATATGTCTAGTTGAAGTTATTAACTTAGGGCTTTCAAGTTAATTTTGTTTGGAAGTATGAATCGCATGATTGAAGCCCTAGGAATGATAGAAACCCATGTAAATATGTTGAAATGCATGTTCTAGATGTCGTATATATGTTGTAAGTTGAAATTATTGTTAATATGTTGTTAAGTAAAAGCACAGTGTCATCAGTACTGGTCGAGGATAACAATCCACGGACCGTGGGGAAACCTACGGACCGTAGGTCGTGGTCTGTTGATCCAGTGCATACATCAGTAGCATAAGTTGTGAACCACGGCATGGACTACGGTCCATCGTTCAATCGACTTACCGTTCTGCACGACCGTGGTTTCAACTTCAAAAACCCAAAATTTGGCTTGACGGTCCATAGGTCCCTTCCGTAGGTCCCAAAAACAGCTACTGTCCCTAAATTTTTATTTTTTTCTAAGTTTAATTTTTATTCTAAAATTATTTCTTAGGTTGTTTTGACTTCTTTGAATACTAATAAGTCTCCTAGAAGTTAAATGGCGCCAAAGAAAGCACCCGTCTACCAGAGAAAAGGAAAGTCCAAGTCTGTGGCACCTTCCCTCCGACTGATTGATGAGTCCAGTGGTGACGAGTATGTCATGGAGACCCCTAAAGGCTCACCCACTGCACCTGTTACCACGAGGCACAGGTCTAGGCAGGTCATATCATCGAACAATGAAGTTGAGGTCACTACCCCCAGTCTGAGGAGGGGGTGCAGCCAGTAGGAGAGTCGCATTCCGACTCAAAGTTGCAATCCGACTCCAGTTCCAGCAGCACACCAGGCTCAGCCTCTGAGGCCACTACTGCCGGTGACACTCATGACACTCCTGGTACGAGAGTTAAGCCGGTACAGATCCCCACTGAGCTGAACATGTGGTGTGTTAAAGGGAAATTCCAGATCTATCATGAGGGGAAGCTTATGAATGAGCACCAAAAGGTCGCTCGGGCTATCACTGGGGAGTGTCGAGTGTTGACTAGGAGCCTTCACACAAGCCCTACTATTCATGTGTTGTTTCAGCAACATAGATGTTAGTGGATGGCGGCGAGTCCAGGAAACTACAACGAGGAGATTGTGAGGGATTTCTATGTTTCCTATGCCGCCACAGTGACCAATGCACTACCCCCACGAGCCAAACCTTTGGTTTAGCCTCCTTTGCTATCCACTATGGTGAGGGGTATATCTGTGGATATTTCAGAGTCCACCATCCGCCATTTTATTTACAGCCCATCACACGCTCAACCAATTAATATGGCTGAGTATGATTATCAGATGAGCATAGTACAGGGCTGAGCTTTGTGAGACTCTGAGCAGAGGGATTCATTGCTACGCTGGATGGCCCGCCACATTGTGGAGGAGGGAGAGAGCACCGAGTGGGTACAAAATATGCAGCTGCCGATCAGGAAGGCGACTTTGAGTTTTTCGGCAAAATTTTTATGGTCTATTGTCCGAATTAGACTGTCCCCCACACTGGCTGATAATGTTTTCACTTGGGACCGCGTGTTAATGCTTGCTGCACTAATGGCAGGGTTCGAGATTTACTTCGCCAGGATCATTATCGCGGAGATTCTTGAGAGGGATTTTTGGTGGACTACAACTTTGCCCTACCCGCGTCTAATTTTTCATCTATGCAGAGAGGCTACTATGCTGGTATGGCATTGTGATAGGTTGGTCGATGTGACAAAGACGGTTGATGTAGGGTTGATACAGGATGAAACAAACCCAGGTGCCCCTCAGAAGAGTACACCGGTTAAAGTCCCTCCCTTGGGTGCTGATTTAGCTAGAGATGTGGAGTAGGTTGAGGTTAAGCAGGCTGATGATGAGACTATGCCTGCCACTACGGCGACAACTGAGGAACAGGTGCATCCTTCCACTTCCACTAGTCATGTTGCGAGAACACCACGTGCCACTACCCTTTCTGGGTCTATTCTGATACCGGTAGCCCAAGTCCAAAAATTAGAGACTCAGATGGCTACATTGTTGCAGCATATGAGACCATTGATGCAGGGGTCTGTAGAGGTGTTAGAGGCCCACATGGAGAGGATGATGTATGATGAAATCAAGGTGGTGCACATACGGCTGGATGTAGTCAAGCTTTGGGTGCTTGAGAGGCCTCAGACAGGGCCTACTATTGATGTATCCACATTTCAGTCGGAGTTGGCCAATTCCGGGCTGAAATTGCTGCTTTAGTTACTTTGGGAAATGAGGTTCCAGATTTGGAGCCAGAGATAAAGGTTGATGATGTGGTGCTCACTATATTTTTTGGAGATGAGATGCCTCCCCATGACCCCCTATGTGCGGCTGGAAAGCGCACACAGCCTTTTGATAAAACTGTTGCTTCGGAGGATGCGAGTCGGGCCCAAAAGAGGGAGAGGCGCCAGTTAGAGGTGGCACAACGACAATCGCTTTTTGAGGAGGAGTTGAGGCAGCGAAGAGCCCGTGAGATGGATGCAGGTGCATTCGGTTCGAGGGGAACTACTGATGGTGCTCCTACTACTATTGAGGGCGATACTGAGGGCGTCATTCATGATGATCCAGCGGGTTCAAGGAAACCGGACCCACCCGCTTCTTGATGGGTCTTCGACACTTACGTGCCACAGGTTTGCTTTACCCTTTGTTTTACTTTTTCGTGCATTGAGGGAAATTGCACCATATTTTTGTGGGGGTGGGGTAAATGGATTGTGAGTGTTAGGGTGAAGTCTGAATAATCCAACTTACAACCCTCACTTGGGGTTTTCTTGCCTGTGTTCTTTTTTCCCGAGAGATTTTTTACATTTTTGTTGAACCGGCATGTTTAGGAGTGTATAAGTGTAGAAGCATAATAAATGAATGAAAGCATGATGGCATAAGATCATAAAAATTGATACCTTTCCAAAATTTTAAATTGTGCTATATATGTAGGCTTAATGAGTTGAATGTGTAGGATCTTAATAGGGACCGATATGATAGCATGACTTAAGTTAGAACTTGAAATAGATGCTTCAATGATTCAATAATGGAATAATATGCCAAAGTGTGTGTGAGGTAATTTTGTATATTCATACAGTGTGTGCCAATCTAGAACTTGCCTCGTTGGTCCTGCTAAGACAATCTAGGATGAAAATTGGGAAATGATCATAGGCCTTCGTTGTTAATGAGTCCACTTGAGCCTAAAAGAAACAAACCAAAAGAAATAAATGCTCCCTTTTATCCTAATGTTTGATCCTAACGAATACCATTTCTTTCAATACACCTAACTCACCTTCCCTAAAATCTGTTTTGGCCCTGGTCCCTCCTTGGACATTGTGCACCTTAACTTAGGCCAAAAGCCTAAGTTGAGGGTGGCTAATTCAGAAGTTACGTTAATCTTATCCCTGGTCCTACCTAGGACATCGTTCACCTCAACTCATGAAAAATACATAAGGTGAGGGTGGCTATGAAGAAGGAAAACTGAAACAAAAAGGGTATGAAAAGAGTTGTTTGTAGAGGAAGAAAAAGATGAAAGGATAGTAAAGGATGTGACTGAATACAAAATAAATAAAAGAGTGAAATTACTTGAATAAAAGATGGAAAAAAATGAAGCAAGCAAGAATGATAAGTTAAAGTCACATCCGCGCTGAAATAAGTCAAGGAAAAGAGAAGAAAACAAAACGATGTCAAAATTGGTTGTGAAAAGAGTAAATGGCCAATATAATGTCAAAGAGGGCAGAAAAGTCACTAAAATATCCAAATGTACCCTACCTGACCCTGAGCCTACGTTACAAGCTAAGAAAGCCATATAGTGATCCTAGTTAATCAGTCTGGAAAGTCAAAGCAGAGAAAATATCACGACCCAGGGGTACCCCCTAGATGTACCATGGCGTATAGAACCCCAAAGGACTCCATACAATCCACTTAGCTCTCATAACATAAGAAATAGAACAATAAAAGTAAAACAATAGTCCAAGTCTAAATTATTTTATAAAAGTAAAGCGGAAGTCTAAACTCATGTCTTATCATAGCCATCTAATACAATAGAATGAAATTGGTCCTTGACGATACAACATGTACAAAAGTGAAATAGAAGAAAGAGACTAAAACAATAACTCCGTCCTCGAACCATGAGGAATCACCAAAGCTCGGGAATATCTCAAGTCAACCTCTAGCCACGAAAATCGGAAACCTGACTGTCAGACCCTACATTTGGGAAAAATGTAGACAAGAGTATGTGTTAGTACAAAACAATGTACCAAGTATGATAGACATGCATAAAACATTTAAAACATGCAAAAAGGGACATTTCATTTCATGACATGCAATTGACCAAGCTAAACATGTTATGAAAGCTTTATAAAACATAAGTCATAAAATCATGGTCAATGCAAGCTAACTTCATCTTTGAAACCTTAGAACTCATGTGAGATACTTCTGTAAGTAACCTTTGTTTATTATTACTTGTGGGGGAAATTAGCCTTAACCGACATGAGACCATGTGAGCTATAACATGATCCCCCGGTGTCTCCCACACCGAAAAGGGTTGTTCTACATGCCTAAGGTAGAACCATGAACATCTAGCTTAAGTTGATCCACTAGCTAATCAACCTATGGGAGCACATAGTTTATGGAATAAGGAGATTGCTACTAGAAACTCGGCTTCTACTACGGGGGAGCTTCCATCTCATGAGATTACTTTGGAAACCCAGCCTCTACTATGGGAGAGCTTTCATCTCACTTTCAATATCCACTCGGTACTAAGCATAAACTCCCAAGGAATAGTCATTTCTTACTTGAGTTCATCACTCATGAAAAGGTGCCCTTGGACAACCAATTCAAGCTAGTTTCATTAAGATAGCTCCTTGTCTTTGATTCAATTAGGTGAGAAAGCCTTTCAACCTAAGAATCCTTTCTATGTGAGAAAACCTTTCACATCATGCTATTTATGTGTTTATGAGAATGTCCTTTCAACAACACAACAACAACATCATTGGTACTTTACTCTCAAAGAACCCTTAAAACATTTGCATAGATTTCATAAGAAAATGCATAAGTCCATAATTTACCTCTTGAGATCAAAACCCATTTTCAACCATAAACTCTTAGAAAACATGGATTAGGTATGGATTTCATCATAAATACATGTAAAACTACTAATACATGCTCAATTTCATAAAACTCTTCCTTGAAGATCAAAATCCCACAACATATAGTTCATAACTTGAAAGCATAGGGATCCCATGGGTTCATGGGGGAATTCATCATAAAAATATTGCAATTCATCAATTCATGCATAGAAGATCATAATTCAATCATTTAAAGCAATAATGAAAAGAACCCATGCTAATTGAATAATACCCTAACTAAATTGGGGAATTCTACCATTTGGAATAGAGAAATTTGGGAACTCCATGGACGAAAACTATCATACCTTGAGTCAAATGCTAGCCTTCAATGGAGGAATTTTAACGTTAGCTTGAAACCCTAGGTGAATCCTTCTTCTTCTTCTTCTTCTTCAAGTTCTAGAGAGAGAATTATTTGAGAGTTCTTCTTTTGGGAATTTGGAAGAATGAAGTAAATGGAGTGAATTTAGGGGTTAAAAAGGCTTAAATAGGGGTCGTAAATGTAGACAAAAACTACATAGCTTAGGAACTAATTAATTAGGAAAAGATCCAATTAACCTTGAAAATAACTGCCAGCCCTTGACCCACGATACACCACCGACGGACCGTGGATTGACCTACGGCTCGTCCTACACAATCGTGGTTGGTAGTCAGAGACTCAAATCTTGGGGCCTCGAACCACGGACCCTGACCACGGACCATGGTCTGACCTACGGTCCGTAGGTATGACCGTGGTCCTGGACCTCTACACCAACCCTAGGCAGGGTCATCCACGGACCACACCTACAGTCCGTGGCTGGCCCTCGTGGCTGGCACCTGTAACTTCCCATAATATCTCCCCCTTGGGACCATTCGTCCTCGAATGAGATTCAAACTGGTTCAAAAAGCTGTAGGAGAGGAACTAACAACCCAACCTAAGAATGCAATGCATGAAACCAAGGAGGAATTATCAACTCCAAGCTAGGATGTTCTCAAAACATCATAAGAGAGGTGAAACTAACTCTATCAGCCCATTATGCATGCAATGCACATAAATAAGGAGGAAACATCAACTCCAAGCTCAACAAACTTAAATGCATCATGAGGAAGTAGGAACTACATCTAACAACCCAATATGCATGAATTTTCAAAATTTCTCATGTTCAAGAAGGAACTACCTTCTCCAAGCTAAATGCATGCTCAACACAATCTCATGGAGCTCTTATGCAATTTACTCTCAAAAAGCATAGCTAAAGCATGTTCATCAATTCAACTCATAAAGTCTAAAGGCAACTCATACTCAATGCACAACAACATGAGAAAAATCAAGCATGTAAACTCATTTTCTTTCAAAACAAAGTTTTCATGAACATGCATATCATAAGGAAATCATGGAAACACATAAAAACACATGACTCCTAAAACAAAGGTTAAACCAAGAGGAACTCATTTCCTCAAGCTAGAGTAGGAGTAGAAGGAAAAAGATGAGGATATCGGGACATCATATCGGCCTCGGCCTCCCAAGTAGCACCCTCAACTAACTGATTCCTCCACAAAACTTTCACGGAAGCAACTTCTTTATTTCTCAACTTCTTAACTTGCCGGTCTAAAATCTCAACCGGAACTTCATCATAAGAAAGACTTTCATCAACTCCCAACCCTTTTAAGGAAACTATGGATGTCAGGTAACCAACACATTTCTTCAACATGGAGACAGGAAAATTGGATGCACCGTTGCCAACTCATTTGGCAAATCTAGCTCATAAGCAACCTTACCAACATGCCTCAAAATATGATATGGGCCTACATATCAGGGACTAAGCTTCCCTTTCTTACCAAACCTTATTACACCGTTCATGGGTGAGATTTTCAAGTAAACCCAATCATGAACATCAAAATCAAGATCCCTTCTTCTCACATCGGCATATGACTTTTGCCGACTTTGAGCCGTTTTCAACCTTTATCTAATAAGTCAAAATTTCTCTATGGCCTCATGTACCAATTCGGGACCTATTAGGGCAACTTCACCCACCTCAAACCAACCTATGGGAGATCTACACCTCCTACCATAAAAAGCCTCGAATGGAGCCATATCAATACTCGAGTGATAGCTATTATTATAGGCAAACTCAATCAATGGCAAATGGTCATCCCAATTACCCTTAAAGTCAATCACACAAGCTCTTAACATATCTTCTAAAGTTTAAATAGTACGCTCCACTTGCCCATCAGTTTGGAGATGAGAGGTCGTGCTAAGCTTGACCTTAGTGCCAAGACCCTTTTTGAATGACTTCCAAAATTGAGAACTGAATTGGGTACAACGATCAGAAATAATGGACAAAAGCACTCCATGCAACCTTACCATTTCTCTCAAGTATAACTTGCCATAGTCCTCCACTAAATAAGAAACCTTGACAGGAAAGAAATGAGCCGATTTTGTCATCTGATCTACTATCACCCAAAAATAGTCATGTTGTCGCCGAGTGAGAGACAAACGAACAATAAAGTCCATATTCAAGTCTTCCCACTTTCAAGTAAGAATGCTAATATCTTGGGATAAGCCTCCTGGCTTCTGATGCTCAACCTTTACCTGTTGGCAACTTGGACACTTAGCCACAAATCCTGCAATATCCTTCTTCATCCCATTCCACTAATAGACTTCCCACAAATCACAGTACATCTTGGTGGCTCCCAGGTGAATGGAATACCGTGAACTATGGGCTTCTGTCAAGATTTGTCCCCTCAAGTCATCCACAGTTGGAACACATAAACGACCTTGGTATCTAAGTACCCCATCTCCCCCTTGAGAGAAAGCCTCAACAGATTTCTTAAGCACCGCCTCTTTCAATTCTACCAAAATTGGATCAAGGCCTTGCTTAGCTTTCACATCTGCCACAAAAGACGATTCAGACCATTGTGAACCATAACACCACCCTTGGTGGAGTCCACAAATTGCACACCTAATCGGGCCAATCTATGAACATCTCAGACCAACACTTTCTTTTCTTCTTCAATATGAGCAATACTACCCATAGACATTCGACTAAGAGCATCCGCTACCACATTAGCTTTACCGGGGTGATAAAGAACACTCATGTCATAATCTTTCAATAACTCAAGCCACCTTCTTTGGCAAAGATTCAAATCCTTTTGATTGAACACATATTCCAAGCTCTTATGGTCGGTAAACACATCTACATGCACACCATATAAATAATGCCTCCAAATCTTTAAGGCAAATACAACCGCCGCTAGTTCAAGGTCATAGGTAGGATAATTCTTTTCATGAACTTTAAGTTGCCTTGAGGCATAGGCAATCACTTTCCCATTTTGCATAAGCACACACCCTAACCCAATTCTTGAGGCATCACAATAAACCTCAAAACCATCCGTCCCTTCCAGTAAGGTCAACACCGGAGCGGAAGTAAGTCTATCTTTCAACTCTTGAAAACTCTTCTCACACATCTCGGTCCATATGAACTTAGCCTTCTTTTTAGTCAAAGCCGTCAAAGGAGAGGCAATTAAAGAAAACCCCTCAATAAACCTTCTCTAATAACCGGCTAAACCCAAGAAACTTCTAATATCCGAAGGAGTTAGAGGTCTAGGCCAACTCTTGACCTCATCCGTCTTCTTAGGATCTACCTCAATACCCTTGCTTGAAACAATATGACCGAGGAAACCTACAGACCTTAACAAAAATTCACATTTGCTAAACTTTGCAAAAGGTTGTTGGTCCATAAGAATTTGCAACACGATCCTTGAATGATCAATATGCTCATCCTTACTCCTTGAGTAGATCAAAATATCATCAATGGACACAATCACAAACATGTCAAGGTATTGTCTAAACACCCTATTCATCAAATCCATAAACGTCGCCGGAGTATTCGTCAACCTAAACGACATCACCAGAAACTCATAATGACCATACCGAGTTCAAAAAGTCATCTTCAGAATGTCATATTCTATCACCCTCAATTGGTGATATCCCGATCGAAGATCGATCTTAGAGAAATAACTTACCCCTTGAAGTTGGTCAAACAAATCATCTATCATTGGAAGAGGATACTTGTTCTTAATAGTCACCCGGTTCAACTGACGATAGTCGATACACATACGAAGAGAACAATCCTTCTTTCTAACGACCAAAACTGGAGCACCCCATGGAGAGATACTCGGCCGGATGAAACCCTTATCCAACAGATCATTTAACTGTTCTTTCAACTCCTTAAGTTCTGCCGGAGCTATATGGTAAGGAGAAATAGAGATAGGTTGAATATCTAGAATAAGGTCGATACCGAAGTCTATTTCCCGTTTGGGAGGAATATCATGTATATCATTTGGGAACACTTCTGAAAACTCATTTACAATGGGGAACAACTCAAGAGAAGGGGTTTCGAAATCTACATCCCTCACCCTCACTAGGTGGTAAAAGCAACCTTTAGAAATAATCTTTCTAGCTTTAAGATTAGAAACAAACTGACCCTTAGGCATATAATTTCCCCCCTTCCACTCTAGGACAGGCTCATTTGGAAACCGAAACTTGACTACACGAGTTCTACAATCAATAGAAGCATAACATGAATGCAACAAATCCATACCCAAGATAACATCAAAATCTAACATATCAAGCTCTACCAAGTCAACAAGAGTAACTCAATGGGACACTTTCTATAGACCCTCTTAGCCACAATAGAGTCACCAACAGGAGTAGAGACAGAAAAAGGTTCTAACAACACATCAGGGAGCACTTCAAATCTCATTGCCACATAAGGCATCACAAAAGACAAAGTAGCACCGGGATCAACTAAAGCATATACATCAAGTTGGAAAAATTTCAACATACCTGTAACCACATCCGAAGAACTCTCTTGTTCACCTCTAGTCTGAAGATCATAAAAGCAATTTTGCTTAGGAGCATTAGAACCCAAACCACTAGGAGTAGCTTGCTTTCCCTCTCTCCCCTTAGCTGTAAGCATCGGGCAATCCCTCATTTTGTGACCACTTTTTCCACAACCATAACACCCATCCGTGTCGGCTAGGCACTTACCATCGTGCTTCCTTCCATGCTTAGTACAAGTAGACCTATACAATGAAGATCCACTACCATTACCTCCTTGAGGCTTAGGGTTAGACACCCTATCTTGGTTGAACCTTGGAGGAGCATTAAAAGAATCTCAGTCGGAAAACTTTTGTCGGAATCTAGGACGACCTTGTCCATCGGACCTTGCATGAGAGAAATTACCATCACCGGTCTTAGCCCTTTTGACCTCTCTAGACTTTTCCTTAAGTTTTTCCTCCTCAATTTGTTGTGCATGCACCATGAGACGAGAGATGTCCATGTCATGAATGAGCATGACGGTTCGACATTCTTTGACTACCATTTCGGACACACCCGAAATAAACTTACTCATTCTAGCCCTTGAATCCGCAACAATTGTTGGAGCACATTTCAACAATTGAGTGAACTTTAGAGAATAATCCCTCACACTCATACTCCCTTCCCGGAGGTTAATGAACTCAAGCACTTGGCTCCGCTCATCTCTAGGGGAAAGAACCTATCAAGAAAAGCGGCTTTGAACTTCTCCCAATCTAGAGGACCTGCATCTTTCGGTCTCCTTTATTTCTATTGATTATACCATATTTGAGCCACTCCCTTTAGTTGATAAGTGGCCAACTCCACTTTTTCCACCGGTGTAACTCCCATGATTATCAAAAACCTATAGACCTCATCAATAAACTCTTGAGGATCTTTCTCAACTTTAAAACCATGAAACTCTGGAGGATTCATCCTTGTGAAGTCCCTCACTTTTGAAGACGTCGTACCCATATTTGGGTTCACGGGAACCGCAACCTCCCTATTTGCTTGGGCTGTAACCGCTTGAGCAAACACTTGGAAAGCAGCCCTAAACTCCACATTCGACACTTGTTCGGCCAAAGGATCGATCGGAACTTGAGGAGCTTGGGGAGAAACTTCTTGTTCCTCATTCTCCCTCACATTCCTTCTAGCATAAGCTCTTAGGGTAGCCATATCCTGAAGAACATATGATAAGGATTAGGAGAGAGACTTTATAGAGTTAAACTTTATCAAACGACTTAAGAGTAATGAAAAAAGTGGAGTTTCCTACTCGTCTTGTAGCCTCTCATTCATAAACATGGCACACTTAACTCTCATGAACACGACTCTAATAGATGTGGCTTATGAGATAACCTAGGACCATTCTAAACTTTGTGCTCTGATTACCAAGTTTTTCAAGACCTAGGGGTAACCCCTATATGTAACATGGCTTATAGAACCCCGAAGGACTCCATAGAAGCCACTTATCTCTCATAACATAAGAAATAGAATAATAAGAATAAAACAATAGTCCAAGTCTAAATAATTTTATAAAAGTAAAGCGGAAGTCTAAACTCATGTCTCATCATAGCTATCTAATACAATATAATGAAATTGGGCCTAGCCCATATAATATGTCCAAAAGTGAAATACAAGAAAGAGACTAAAACAATAACTCCATCCTCGAACCATGAGGACTCACCAAAGCTCGGGATTATCTCAAGTCAACCTCTAGCCACAAAAACTGAAACCTGACTGTCGGACCCTACATTTGGGGAAAATGTAGGCAAGAGTATGTGTTAGTACAAAATAATGTACCAAGTCTGATAGCCATGCATAAAATATTTAAAACATGCAAAAAAGGACATTTCATTTCATGACATGCAATTGACCAAGCTAAACATGATATAAAAGCTTTATAAAACATAAGTCATAAAATCATGGACAATGCAAGCTAACTTCATCTTTGAAACCTTAGAACTCATGTGAGATACTTCTTGAAGTAATCTTAGTTCATTATTACTTGTGGAGAAATTAGCCTTAACCGACATGAGACCATGTGAGCTATAACATGAACATCTAGCTTAAGTGGATCCACTAGATAATCAACCTATGGGGCACATAGTTTATGGGATAAGGAGATTGCTACTAGAAATCCGGCCTCTACTACGGGGGAGCTTCCATCTCATGAGATTACTTTGGAAACCCGGCCTCTACTATGGGAGAGCTTCCATATCACTTTCAATATCCACTCGGTGCTAAGCATAAATTTCCACGGAGTAGTCATTTCTTACTTGACTTCATCACTCACGAAAAGGTGCCCTTGGACAACCAATTCAAGCTAGTTTAATTAAGATAGCTCCTTGTCTTTGATTCAATTAGGTGAGAAAGCCTTTCAACCTAAGAATACTTTCTATGTGAGAAAACCTTTCACATCATGCTAGTTATGTGTTTATGAGAATGTCCTTTCAACAACACAACAACAACATCATTGGTACTTTACTTTCAAAACACCTTTAAAACATTTGCATAGATTTCTTAAGAAAATACATAAGTCCATAATTTACCTCTTGAGGTCAAAACCCACTTTCAATCATAAACTCTTAGAAAATATGGGTTAGGCATGGATTTCATCATAAATATATGTAAAACTAGTAATACATGCTCAATTTCATAAAACTCTTCCCTGAAGATCAAAATCCTACAACATATAGTTCATAACTTGAAAACATAGGGATCGCATGGGCTCATGGGGGAATTCATCATCAAAACATTAAAATTCATCAATTCATGCATAAAAGATCAAAATTCAATCATTTAAATTAATAATGAAAAGAACCCATGCTAATTGAATAATACCCTAACTAAATTGGGGTATTCTACCATTTGAAATAGATAAATTGATTTGACATGTCTCTTGTGGATGGGCCTTTACCATTGGAAAACCTATTTTCAAAGTACTTACTTATGACTTGCTGTGGCATGCGGATTATGGCTCGTAAGATGCTCTGAACTAGATGTATGGTACTTTTCATAGATTCTAATGACAAACATTTCTCTAATTCTAAATTTCACAGCCCTCAGCCACTAATTGCACTCCGAATATGAACATTTAAAAGAAAACACATTACGAGAATTGATCACCTTTTTCAGTCTAAAATCTTTTTTCAAGAAAGCAATTTTCAATGAATTTGCTAGCTCTTCCTTGTTCTTGAATGTCATTCCCTTGTAAAAACTGGTTTCATCATCTCGAACATTACTCACACGTGATGATTGAGAAGAAGCTGGATTGTTGCTGCCAATAATAGGTGTAGGAGGATTGTTGCTCCCAAGGTCCGACACTTCATCTCTTCTAATTTTATCATCGTGATTATTCATGTCCACAACATCAAATTCATCATTTAACATATCTTGTTGGTCCTCTTATAGCTTATGATTCTTCTCGATAGGATTTTCAACCAAGTAGACTCATAATATGGGCCTCACTGCTCCTCCCAAATAAACAAGCAAACTAGGCTGATCAGTTATTTTAAAAGGTATAAGACCTTCTCATTATGAAAAAAAAATGGGAATGTAACTGATGACAAGATCTTTCGGTTGACAATTGAGTCCACAACTATGGATGACTAAATTCACAAAATCATCATATAAAATATTTCTTTTGACAGTCATCCCTACAGACCCTTTCTTACCATCCTTCCAATGCCAAATATATCAATTTTTCTTCTCGATCCATTCACCACAACAATCAATCCCTACAAATAATCCCTTCATTTATTGTACTTGACGAAATTAATTCAAAAAACAATTAGTACTAATGATAGAATACAACTTCATCATTTGTTGCAACATATGAGTCTTATATGGCAACATGTGACTATTCTGTTGCGACATAAAAATCATATGTTGCTACATATAACTATTTTGTTGCGACACATAAATCACATGTTGCAACATCTGTATGTTATATGTTGCAACATATGACTATTCTGTTGGAACATGTAAGTGATATGTTACAACATATGACCATTATGTTGCGACATAAAAGTCATATGTTGCTACATGTAACTATTTTGTTGCGACACATAAATCACATGTTGTAACATGTGTAAGTGTAAGTTATATGTTTCAACATATGACTATTCTGCTGCAACATGTAAGTCATATGTTTGTACATATAACTATTCTGTTGCGACAAATAAATCACATGTTGCGACACATAAATCACATGATGCAACATGTGTAAGTTATATGTTGCAACATATGGCTATTCTGTTGCGACATGTAAGTCATATGTTGCTACATATAACTATTTTGTTGCGACATCTAAAACACATGTTGCAACATGTGTAAGTTATATGTTGCAACATATGACTATTATGTTGCGACATGTAAGTCATATGTTGCTACATATAACTATTCTGTTGTGACACATAAATCATATGTTGCAACATGTGTAAGTTATATGTTGCAACATATGACTATTCTGTTGCGATTGATATAACCTTTCTGTTGCAACATAAGACTATCATCTGTTCCAATAGTCAACTGTTGCAACATATATAACCATCTGTTGGAAATGCGAATGCAAATTATTGAAAAAATTACAGGTATATCCAGATGATGATGAATGATTCAAAGAACTATTAATCTTACTTACCAAACAATGGTGTGTGAACAAAATCACTTATGAAGTAATGTCAATTGATATAGAATGAAATCTGGTCCACTGATTAGCTAAATTTGATTCAAGAAGCAGATAAGAAGAAGAAGAAGAAGAAGCACAAAGAATAGCAGCCAAGACCAACAATGTATGAACAAGAAGAAGAAGAAAAATATGAAGAGAACGGGAAGAAAGCAAGCAAGCAAGAACGAAGCAGAAGAAGAAGGAGAAGAAGAAGAGGAGGAGGAGGAATCCGGCGGGGAGGCGGGGGAAAGCTTTTATTTTCCCTTTTGGTTCGCTAGCTTCCCTCCATTTTCGGTTTCCACCAAATTTGGTTAAATTAGATTTTAGTCTTTTACCCATTTACCCCTCATTTAATACAATGAACCAAACTGTCAACTTAAAAACTTGAGGACAACTCCCACAAGTGCCTCATAAATCCTTAATCCTTAATTACATAATTTTCATCTACACTCAATAATTAAAACTTATGTCACCGCCATGTTATTTTGACACCTTAATGTCACCCTTAATTCAAAATCCCAAGAGATATCCCCGAAAGTGAAATACGAAAATGGATAATTACTTTTTTGAGTACATATATAGTTTTTATATATATTTATTATTTTAAACATATTTTCTATTTATTTCCTATACATACTATATTTAAAAAATATTTACCATCTTTAGTCATTGTACTATGTATATAAAATAACTTATATATGCAATATATGTGTATTTTAAATATATTCAAATGTGTTGAACTGTATGCATCCACCACGAGTCAAGAGACTAGGTCTGTAACACCTTAGAAATCGGAAGTTGAGTTTGGAAGAAAACGTTTCAAAAATGGTAACGGTCCTTGGTTCTACAAGTAGACCCATGGATCATACGAAGGCTGTCGTAGGAACTGAATGAATTTTTAGAAAATATCAAGTCTCTGATGATGGTCAACGGATGAACACGACAAACCGTAGAATGTGTTACAGTCGTAGAAGGGATTCGTAGAAATGATCCAGACTTAGTGAGATTTTAGACCTAAACTTGGATGCTACGGGTGGTACCTATGAACCGTAGAAAGGATGACTACCAGTAGAAGGCTCTCGTAGAAGTTGTCCAGGATTTTGGTCCCCAGTACTTGACTCTGCGGTTGACTAGGACGGTTCGTAAAAAGTCTTATGGACCGTAAAGTCTTCCGACAGATTTTAATTAAGAGTGTTGATCCTTTCCTACCTATTTAACCCCTAAACTATGTTGTTTTGACCCTATAACTGATTTTACCCTTCAAAACAATACACATTCCCTCCCATTCACTCAAACTCACAAATTCTCTCAAGGGTTTCTTCTCCAATTCTCTCTCAAGCTCCAAGGAAGGAGACTAGGGTTTCATCAAAGGCTTCATGGCTTTTCTTGCCTTTTGGGATTTGATTACCCAAGGTATGTGAGAATTCACCAATGGATCCATTTCATACATTGGGTTCCAAAACAAAGTCAATCTCCAATTCAATTTCACCCAAATTATCTAGGGTTTCATATGATTCTTCATAGGTACAATTTATTATGATTCAATTTTTATTACCTGATCTTATTATGCATGATTTGATTCAACTACATATTTTCTAATTGATTTCATATGGACCCATGCTTTATACTTGATTATGGCTATGAACTTATGAACTTCAATTTATGAAGTGATTATGGATGCACATTTTATGAAATTGGTGATTTATTACTTAAAGATGATTTTAAGATAAAGTATCAATAATTTGTGAAGGATTTTCTCACATTTGGATGGAATCATGAGTCAGATGCTTAGGAAGGTAAGTATCTTAATATGAATTTATGATTTGAATTGGTAGTTTTAAATTGTTTCCTTTCCAAGGATTTTAATATGATTATGATTATGTATTTTCCATTGGGATTTACTTTGCACCGAGAAGACTTTGGAATGAAGGCCTTATTGTTAGATGAAGTTTGTTCTTTCGTAGCAATTCCATTGTCCCAAATGACGTATCCCCTAGGATTATCTTAAATGATATAGCTAGTGGATCCACTTTAGCAATAATGAATGATGCGGAGTTCTCCCTTGACAAGTAAACTCTCTCATTTTAGTGTCCGGGTTACACCAGATTCCATGTTATAGCTCACATGGTCTTATTGTCAGTTAACGATAAATATCTCACAAAATGAACTGTATATTCTTCAAAAGTCTTCTTAAAGCTTTTATATAATTTTCTATATGTATTGACCTTGTTCATAAGTTATGATTCCTCCTTAAAGACTTTTATTACGTTTTACTTGGTCATGCATATCATGTTTAAAGTTCTTCACATTATCATACCTACATTTTTGTGCATCTTTCTATACTTAGTACATTCATCGTACTAATGCATATTTGTTCCTATATTTTCTCATAATATAGGATTTGAGGCTTGTCCTACCGGACGTGGCTAGATCAGGATTGATCTACTATTGCACCTGGATTGGTGAGTCCTAATCATTTGAGGGCAAGACCATGGACCGATTTACTGCTTTCATGTATTTTAGTTTTCAGACTTTGTTCGTGACTTAGGGGTTTGTCCTAGTGAAATCTATGGTAGTAGAAGGTGTATGTCAGACTTAGTAATGTTTCACGTATTCTCTTATATACTCTGTTGGTATCTTTTATGTCAACTTATGAGTTGAGACTTATATTACTTATAATCTCATTTATTATGTTTCTACTACTATTCACCATGTCACATCCAAAGTGTACTTCGAGTCATGAAAATGAGTTTGCATAGGACACTGTCGTACCATGCGAACATGTCCCCACAACCATAACAAGATCATGGAGCGAAGAATTGTTACGATGGACTGGATGAGCCATTATAAGTGCCTTGACCAGAAGACCGTTGTTGTGAACCGTATGAACCTTGGTAGGCACTGTAAGACCCATGAGGTGTATGACAACCCCTGAATGTTGGCATAGCTACATAAACTGGTCCTTGAAACTGGAAAGAACCACTGCCTTTATAAGACCCCTTACCTCTAGATGAGGAACCAGAAAACTGATTAGATGTACAGGACCTCTTAGAGATCCCAAACTCCTCTCTTTCTATCAACTATTCCTCTTTGGAGGCACTCATATTGGATTGGAAGGAAGCCTTCTCACGAGATGCTCTAAACTCTGTTGATCGGATAGAGAAAGAAAACCATCTCAGTAATCTAGGATCCTCTCCGTCTCATCAGAATAATGACCAGAGCATGCCTAGACAACTGATAGAATCGAATCTCATACTTGATAACCATAAGGGAATCTTTCCTCGGACTGTCAAACCTCAATCGACTCTCCTCTTTCACGCTCTGAAGGATGAAATAGTCATAATGGCATTGACAAATAATGTACAGTGAGTTTATGGTATTTAAATGCATTATACTTGAAGTTTGTGTGAGTCTTGGGCATTTTATTATTAGATATGATGGTGTTTGGTCTAATTTTGCACGAAATCGATTTGAAGTAGTTGAAGTTGAATGTAGCTGAACTAGCAGGAATTTGGCAACCTACGAGCTTACCCACATACCGTTGTCCAATCGATGAGCCATAGGTAGGAGACATGGATCGTGAGTTCAAGTAAATCTAACTAAGTGTGGAACCACGAAGGCAAACGATGCCCTATAGCTTGAGTGATGGACGGTAGATCAGTGTCGTCGTTTGATATAGAAAGTTAAGTTCCAGTACTTGAACCACGGAGGAACATGACAAGCCGTGAATCGACCTACGGACCGTAGGTGATGACCTTCGATTTGAAGACCAAGAATTTTTGCCAACTGCTGAACCACGGAGGAGATCCATGGTCTGTCGTTTGCTACTGTCGATCGAAACTGCCAAAACCAGAATTTCCTATATTTTCTTTTCCTACTTGGTTTAGGACTTAATTTCTATAAATATAAGTTGTATTTTTCATTTTTGGGTTGTTAGACTTTTTGGGATATTTTGTTTCTACTTTGAGTATTATTTTGCAAACACTTTTGACAATTAATTCTCAAAGCTTGGTTTATGATATTTGCTTTTGATTTTCAATTCAAGATTACGGTATTCATCTATTCTAATTGTAAGTTCATGATTTATTTTATAAACCCTAATATGAATTGTGAATTCTCAAGCATGAGTAGCTAAATCCATAACTAGGGTTGTGGGAACTATGAGTAATTAACAATGTATGAATAATAATTAAGGAATTCTAGAATAGTATTAATGCATGGATTGTTAATCTCTTCGTTTAGAATGATTTCTAGTGGTGCGCAACTTTAGAACTCGCCTCATTCCTACCTGCCATACCAAGGAGGTAAAGAATGAGAAAGGGATTAAACAATAGAGATTTAGACGTGTATAGCCGCTATATAATAGCCTGACCCTGATTTTGTGAAGGCTAATCTGGGGTTAAGGGTAAGGGTTAGTAAAGCATACAGCGTAGACGGACCAAGTTTTGTGGCGAAATTTCCTACTTTGAGGACCAATCACTTAGGGATACCTAACTTATCAACCTTGCATGTTAACACTATGATAGAGTTACTATTATTAGGAATACTGCGTTAAGAGCTTGCGGGGAACACTTCTGCCCTAGTTTTCATCTCATATTGATATCTCAAAACTGCGAATCATGTTCACTTGTTACTTATTGATATAAATCGACAAACTGTTATTTTATTTACAACCCCCCCCCCCCTTTGTTACTTTTTCAGAAATAGTTTGACTAAACATAGATAATCGTAAGTTGACCTAAGTCTAAACCATATTCCTCTTGAGATCAACCCTAACCTAAAAGTTAGGTTCTTTATTTGACAACGACTGCTTATACTTCTTTCGGGAGGTGTAATTTAGGCGTATCAAATTTTGGCGCCGCTACCGGGAAATACGGATTTTAGATTAGACTAATTTTGTTATTGAACTTTAGTCAAGTATTTCTTGATTTTATGTTTTTTTGTTTTGTTCTCATTTTTACAGGTCTTACCTCTAGTGTATGCCAAGTACACGGAGTCAAGGCAATCCCCTAATTCCCTACGATCCGGAATTGAGAAGAACTTTGAGAAGAATAGCTGGAAGAGGCTTAAATCTCGAAGTACACAATGATCCAATTTGACAGGGCCAAGGGGATAAAGTTGGTGTGCAACCTCCTTGAGTAGTGAATGTGCCTGACCATATTGAAAATGCAAAAAGAGTGCATAACCAGCAGGCACCGAGAGTTCGTGATAACTACAGGGTTGACTATGATTCTGTGGAATCAACTTGTGCTATTGTTCTTTCTCCACTACCTCTGGGACATTGGTTTGTGGTGACCAGTAGTCTGATGCAAATGCTTACATCGAGAGGGTTGTTTGCTGGGTTACCATATGAGGATCCATATGCCCATATGACTAAAGTTAAGAGTGTTTGTATGACTAGCGTGGGACGATCAGACTTAGATACGGATGTAATAGGCTTAAGAGTGTTCCCACTCTCGTTGACAGGTGATGCTACTGTGTGGCTCTCTCAGTTGCCATACAAATCAATCACAACTTTTGACCAGCTGCATAAGGTGTTCATGAAGAAGTATTTTCTGGTGTCCAAGAAGTTTAATCTCAAGGATAAACTAAATAACTTTGTAGCATTGCCTGGAGAGTTGGTGAGCAGCTCGTGGGATAGATTCACTGGGTTCATGAGGAGTGTGCCCAACCACAGCATAGATGACGAGTCACTGAAGGCGTATTTCTATAAAGGGCAAGACGACAATGGAAAAACTGTGTTAGATATTATTGGTGGAGGATCTTATGGAGCGTGCACATTTGATGAGATAGCTGGAAAAACTTGATAAGATCTCCAAGAACAATACAGCATGGAGCACTAGAACAGCCAATACTAGAAGGAGCACGTTTGCTATCCAAACCGCACCAAGTCAATTGTAATATCCCTCCTTAGAAAAGAACTAGAATTAGAAATAGCTTCTTCTTTTTTTTTGGAAAGAAAAAATATCTGGAAATTTAGCAAGTTATACTAAGTGTAAGTTTTGGGTCAACTTCAAACTACCATAACTCTCAGTACGGGATGAGTTAGGTGGGCTATAAATATCAAATGATAGGTCTTTGAATTATCTTTCCAACGCCACTGAGTTTGCTAATTTACGAGCTTGTAAGAGGGATATATGCCCATTTAAAGTCGGACTGTCCGGATAAGAAAAGTCAACCAAATTTACCAAGAGTATTTTGGTCTTTTCCTAACCCAATAAATTTGATTCATTTTTATTAATTTATTTGGGGTCTAAACTGAGTTGGTTAAGTTTACGCATTCCAAAATTATGCTAGGGCTTTGAGAAAAGAGAAAAGAGGAGAAAAGCGAAGGTTTCGTCACGTTCTTGAGATTTTGCTTGCAGATTTCGCCAAGGGTTGATCCCTACGAGGTATGTGAGTTCACATAGCGTTGGGTTCGTTAACCCACGCACCAATCATGTTTATTTCAATGAAATTCATTCTAGAAAGTTGAAAGTTTGATGATCTTGAATTGTGTTCTTGAAATTGGCTTTCGTTCTTGAGTTAAGAGCAGATTGATGAGTTCTTGAGGAAATCTTGTCGATTTTAGAGTTGTGTTTGATTAGATTCTTGTGTACATGTATTGGGTATCTGAATCTAAAGAGAAATTGAGAAAAGAATCGAATTTAGTCGAGTTAAGATCAGAAAATGAGTTGAAAATTTCGTCGGGTTTGCCTGAGGAGGGGCTGGTGTGGCGCGCCCCAGATGCGCCAGAGGGGCAAGGGCGGCACGCCAGAAAGTGCCCCTAGAACTTTGGGGCTGGCGCCCGGGAGGTCTGCCCCCACCCGTTTTTCATCGTTTAGCCCGTCCAAGTTCTTCTAAAGTGTGCTAACACTTCCTATTGATTCTAACTACTCTAAATGACTTCTAAACACCTAGAAATCATCAGTAAATATGATCATAACCTTGAATCCATAAATTCAAATTCAAGAAAAGTTAAGAGCCAAGTCTAGAGAGTTCTTAGAGTCTTTTCAAAAGTCTTTTACAAATGCTTTAAACTTGTTTTAAAGACTTGAGCATTGAGTTGAGTAAGAGTAAGAGTAAAAGTTCATTTCTTCAAAAGATTATATGGGAACTAAGTATTCCTAAAGAGTAACTGTTTTCACATTTAAACAAGAGAAGAAACACTGATTTCCAATAGAGCTTTTGAGCTAGTTTTTGAGTAATAATCTCAAACCTTAGAAAGAGTTATGTTTTTAAATATATGAGCTAGTTAAATTTTGGGAGTAGTATTGAGCACCGATTTGGAGACGAGTTTGAGTTCAGATAATTCAAAGTCTCCATAAACCGTGTTGCCAACATAGGTAGAAAAGAGTCATACTTTTTAGATGATTCCTTAATGCTTTTAGCATAGAGTAGTGGATCCACTTAGTGAGTTAGGTTCTATACCCCTGGCAAGATATAGGACACCCCTGGCAGCGTGAGGCAAAACATTGCATCATCACATAGCTCATAGTGATAGTTGTCGGTTAGAGAAACTCCCACAGAGATATTTTGTATTCTTATATACACAAAGTTACTAGTATTTTCATATACAAACTGATATTGTGTGTTTTTTCAATACACTGAGTTGTTATTTACATGTTTTAAAGCTTTTCTTTATATTGCATCCTTATTACTGCTTTATATTGAAATAAGTTGAGTTGAGTTGAGACAAGGTAAGTTACTTCAGTTCCATTTCAAGCTTATGTCTTGTTTTAGTATTCCCCTCACATTCTCGTACATTCATTGTACTGATGTCATTTGACCTGCATCTTTTATGATGCAGATACAGGTAATCAAGATCAGCATCCAACGCTTCGTTGATCCAGTTGAGCATTTCAGAGTCATTTAGTGAGCCTCCTTGCTTTCCGGAGGATCCCTTTTATATTTTCTTTGTCATTTCAGTTGTTAGGATGATCGGGGGTCTTGTCCCGACATCCTTCATAGTATTAGAGGCTTCAAAGATAGATAGTTATTAGTTCATTAGTCTTGATATTTCAGTTGTGTTGATTATAAGACTTGAGTTGCATTATTGGCCAGTTGAATGTTTTCTTTTATAACATTCTAGTTTATTTCATGAACTTATCTTTGTTGAGTAAAGTCTTCCGCTGAGTAGTAAGCCAGGCCAAGGGTTCGCTTGGGGCCAGCAATGGTTCTCGAGTGCCAGTCCCGCCCTGGGTGTAGGCTCGGAGCATGACAAACTTGGTATCAGAGTGCAAGAGTCCTAGGGAGTCTATGAAGCTGTGTCTGTAGAGTTCTAGTTATCGGTGTGAAGCGCGCCACATCTATAAATAGGAGGCTGCAACATTTAGGAACTATCTCACTTCTTTCATATTCATTTCGTGTGATAGAGTTTATCTCTATAAAAGTTCATTTCTAACTCATGCTTGCGCGTATATTTAAGATCATGCCTCTACGAAGAGCTGTCTGAGGTCGTCCCTCTAGAAAGAATGTTGAGGAACAAGGGGTACCTATGCACCAGAAGTGCAACCCTAATGAGATGTCACCAATGCTGAATTTTGGGAACCTATCTGAATGTTGAGTCAAGCTGTGACCAACAAGTGGGGCAACAAAGAGAACATCGACAGAAAGTGGCTGATACTTCTAGGATCCGTGAGTTCTTAAGGATGAGTCCTCCAAGCTTCACTGGTTCAAGCGTCACTAAAGATCCTGAAAACTTTGTAGAGGAACTGCAGAAGGTGTTTGAGGTTATGCATGTTGTTGATGCTGAGCGAGTGGAACTAGTTGAATATCAATTGAAGAGTGTTGCTAGGATCTGGTTTGACCAATGGAAGAAGGGTAGAGCTGAGGATGCACCAATAGGGAGCTGGGATGTGTTCGAGAGTGCATTCATGGGGCGTTTATTTCCCCGTGAACTGAGAGAAGAAAAGGTATGGGAATTCCTCAATCTTAAGCAGGAATCTATGAGTGTTCAGGAGTACAGTCTGAAGTTCACCCAACTTTCCCGATATGCTCCGGAGATGGTTACTGACATGAGGAGTAGGATGAGTCTGTTTGTTGCTGGGTTGTCTCGTCTGTCAAATAAAGAAGGAAAGGCAGCTATGCTAATAGGGGATATGGACATAGCAAGGCTGATGATCCATGTGCAACAGGTTGAGGAGGATAAGCCGAGGGATAGGGAAGAATTCCTAAACAAGAAAGCTAAGACAGGGAATGAGTCCAGGTAGCAAAAGAGTAATGCCAACCGTAAGCTAAGACAGGGAATGAGTCCAGGCAGCAGAAGAGTAATGCCAACCGGTCATCTTTCCAACATAAGCAAAAGGGACCTGCTCCATCATCTGCTAGTGCACCTGCACCAAGAAACATAGGTGAGTTCAACAATCATAATTCACAAAATTTTAGAGCTAGACCTGCACAGTCTCAAGGAAGTGTGGCACAGGGATGTAATGGGACTCCTGCATATGCTAAGTGTAATAGGATCCACTCATGGGTGTGTCATGATGGCGCCACTGGTTGCTTCAAGTGTGGTCAAAATGGTCATTTCATGAAAGAGTGCCCTAAATACAGACAAGGTAATGGTAATGGGGGCAATAGAACCCAATCTTCTTCAGTTGCTCCACCAGACAGAGCTGCATCTAGAGGAGCTACTTCAGGGGCAGGCGTAGGAGCAAACCATCTTTATGCTATTACTAGTCGCCAAGAGCAAGAGAATTCACCAGATGTTATCACTGGTATGATCCAAGTCTTTAATTTTGATGTTTATGCTTTTCTAGATCCAGGAGCGAGTCTATCTTTTGTGAATCCTTATGTTGCGATGAATTTTAATGTTCTTCCTAAGAAACTTCTTGAGCCCTTCAGTATTTCTACACCTTTTGGTGAGTCTATTCTAGCTGAGAGAGTCTATCATGATTGTACCATTTCTGTCAATCACAAGAGCACCATGGATGATTTAGTTGAGTTAGACATGGTAGATTTTGATGTCATTCTAGGTATGGACTGGATTCATGCATGTTATGCCTTAGTCGATTGTAGAACTCGAGTTGTTAAGTTCCAGTTTCCTAATGAGCCAGTTATAGAGTTGAAGAGTAGTTCAGCAGTGCCTAAGGTTCATTTCATTTCGTACCTTAAGGCGAGAAAGTTAGTTTCGAAGGGGTGTGTCTATCACTTAGTCTGAGTTAATGACTCTAGTGTTGAGACACCACATATTCAGTCAGTTTCAGTTGTCAGTGAGTTTCCAGAAGTCTTTTCAGATGATCTACCTGGAGTCCCTCCTAAGAGAGAAATAGACTTCGGCATAGATATTCTTCACGATATTTGTCCTATCTCTATTCTGCCATATAGAATGGCTCCAGCAGAGTTGAAAGAGTTAAAAGAGCAGTTGAAAGATCTCCTTGAGAAAGGTTTTATTCGACCAAGTGTCTCACCTTGGGGCACTCCGGTCTTACTTGTGAGAAAGAAAGATGGTTCTCTTAGAATGTGTATAGATTACTGTCAATTGAACAAGGTTACTATCAAGAATAAGTATCATCTTTCGATAATTGATGATCTTTTTTATCAACTTCAGGGTGCCACTTGTTTTTCCAAAATAGACCTCAAATCTGGCTATCATCAGTTTAATGTAAGAGAAAGTGATATCCCTAAGACAACTATCAGGACCCACTATGGTCATTATGAGTTCCTAGTTATGTCCTTTGGTTTGACTAATGCGCCTGCAGCATTCATGGACCTTATGAATAGAGTATTCAAGCCTTATTTAAATATGTTTGTTATCGTATTCATTGATGACATTCTAATCTATTCAAGAAATGAGGAAGATCGTGATAGTCATCTCAGAGTAGTTCTCCAGACTCTAAAGGATAGAGAGTTGTATGCTAAGTTCTCTAAGTGTGAGTTCTGGCTTGAGTCTGTGGATTTCCTAGGTCACATTATTTCTGGCGATGGAATTCGAGTTGACACTCAAAAAATAGAGGCAGTGCAGAATTGGCCTAGACCCACATCTCCAACTGATATTAGGAGTTTCTTGGGATTGGTTGGATATTATAAAAGGTTCGTCGAGGGGTTCTCATCTATTTCATCTCCTTTGACCAAGTTGACTGAGAAAACAATTAAGTTTTAATTGTCTGAAGCTTGTGAGAAAATCTTTCAGGAATTGAAGAAGCGGTTGATTACTGCCAGTATTGACCTTACCGGAAGGTACACAAGGTTTTGTGGTATATTGTGATGCATCCAGAGTCGGATTAGGTTGTGTGTTAATGCAGAATGGCAAAGTTATAGCTTATGCCTCCAGACAGCTTAAGGTTCACGAGAAGAATTACCCAATCCATGATCTAGAGTTGGCTGCCGTAGTATTTTCTTTAAAAATATGGCGTCATTATCTTTATGGTGTTCATGTGGATGTGTTCACCGACCACAAGAGTCTTCAGTATGTGTTTAGTCAAAAAGAGCTTAATATCAGACAGAGGAGGTGGTTGAAGGTACTCAAGGATTATGACATGAGTATTCTCTATCACCCAGGTAAGGCTAATGTTGTTGTTAATGCCTTGAGTATGTTATCTATGGGCAGTACTTCCCATGTTGAGGAAGAGAAGAAAGAGTTAGCTAAAGATGTGCACAGACTTGCGCGATTGGGAGTTCGTTTAATGGATTCCAATGAAGGAGGAGTGGTGGTGATGAATAGGCTGAATCATCATTAGTGTCCGAAGTAAAAGAGAAACAAGACCAAGATCCTATTTTGCTTGAATTGAAGGCAAATGTTCATAAGCAAAAAATGATGGCTTTTGAATAAGGGGGAGATGGTGTATTGAGGAATCAAGGTAGATTGTGTGTGCCAAGGGTGGATGAACTTCTAGAGAGGATCATGGAAGAAGCTCATAGCTCCAGATATTCTATCCATCCGGGTTCCATAAAGATGTATCGTGACTTGAGAGAAGTCTATTGGTGGAGTGGTATGAAGAAGGGCATTGCAGAGTTCGTTGCTAAGTGTCTGAATTGCCAACAAGTTAAGGTAGAGCACCAGAGGCCTGGTGGTATGGCTCAGAATATAGAGATTCCGGAATGGAAGTGGGAGATGATCAATATGGATTTTATTACTGGGTTGTCGTGGTCTCGCAGACAACATGATTCCATTTGGGTGATTGTAGATCGAATGACTAAATCAGCCCACTTTTTACCTGTAAAGACTACACATTCAGCAGAAGATTATGATGAGTTATATATTCAAGAGGTAGTCAGACTTCATGGAGTTCCAGTGTCCATTATTTTGGATAGAGGTGCATAATTTACTGCACAGTTTTGGAAGTCATTCCAGAAAGGTTTGGGTACAAAGGTGAACTTGAGTACTGTTTTTCATCCTCAGACCGATGGCCAAGCAGAGCGCACTATACAGACTGTAGAAGATATGTTGAGGGCTTATGTGATTGATTTCAAAGGTAATTGGAATGATCACCTACCTCTCATACAGTTTGCTTATAACAATAGTTACCACTCTAGCATCCAAATGGCTCCCTATGAAGCTCTTTATGGGAGAAGATGCAGATCTTCTATTGGATGGTTTGAGGTTGGTGAAGCTGGGTTGATAGGACCAGATTTGGTTCATGAAGCTATGGAAAAAGTTATGACTATTCAAGAGAGGTTGAAAACAGCGCAGAGTCGCCAGAAATCCTATACAGATGTTAGGAGAAGAGACTTAGAGTTTGAAGTAGATGATTGGGTTTATTTTAAGGTTTCACCCATGAAGGGTGTTATGAGATTTGGCAAGAAGGGGAAACTTAGTCCCCGGTATGTTGGTCCTTACAGAATATCCAAGAGGATCGGTAACATAGCTTATGAGTTAGAGTTTCCGCAAGACTTAGCAGCGGTCCATCCAGTATTTCACTTTTCTATATTGAAGAAGTGTATGGGAGATCCTTCACTTATCATACCTACTGAAGCTATTGGTATTAAGGATAGCTTATCTTATGAGGAGATTCCTGTTCAGATTCTAGACCTCCAGGTTCGCAAGTTGAGAACCAAGGAAGTAGCATCAGTCAAGGTTTTGTGGAGAAATCTGTTTGTTGAGGAAGCTATTTGGGAATCTGAGGAGGACATGAAGAAGAGATACCCACATCTCTTTGAGTCCGGAGAAATTCCAAATTAAGGTACTAATCCTTTCTTGGCATTTGTTTTAAGTTGGCATGTTTTATTTAAGTTTTGCTTGTTGGGTGTTTGAGTTGAATGTTACATGTTACACCCTTAGCCTACTTAGAGTGATCACATTCAAGGACGAATGATCCCAAGGGGGAGATATTGTAAAATCCCACCTTAGAAAAGAACTAGAATTAGAAATAACTATTTTTTTTTTGAAAGAATAAAAATCTGGAAATTTAGCAAGTTATGCTAAGTGTGAGTTTTGGGTCAACTTCGAACGACCCTAACTCTCAGTACAGGATGAGTTAGGTGGGCTATAAGGTATCAAATGAAAGTTCTTTTAATTATCTTTTCAACGCCATCGAGTTTGCTAATTTTTGAGCTCGTAGGAGGGAGATATGCCCATTTGAAGTCAGGCTGTCCGGATAAGGAAAGTCAATCGGATTTAAGAGGGGTATTTGACCTTTTCCTTGCCCAATAAATTTTATTCGTTTTTAGTAATTTATTTGGGGTCAAAACTGAGTTGGTTCAGTTTACGCATTCCAAAATTACGCTAGGCTTTGAGATAAGAGAAAAGAGGAGAAAAGAGGAGAAAAGTCAAGGTTTCGTTGCGTTCTTGAGATTTCACTTGTGGATTTCACTAACGGTTGATCCCTACGAGGATTGTGAGTTCACATAGCATTGGGTTCGTTCCCCATGCACCAATCATGTTTATTTCAGCGAAATTCATTCTAGATAGTTGAAAGTTTGATGATCTTGAGTTGTGTTCTTGAAATTAGCTTTCGTTCTTAAGTTAAGATCAGATTGATGAGTTCTTGAGGAAATCGTGTCAATTTTAGAGTTGTGTTTGATTAGATTCTTGTGTATATGTATTGGGTATTTGAATCTAAAGATAAATTGAGAAAAGAATCGATTCAAATTCAAGGAAAGTTAAGAGCACTTCCTATCTATTCTAACTACTCTAAATGACTTCTAAACACCTAGAAATCATCTGTAAACATGATCATAACCTTGAATCCATAAATTCAAATTCAAGGAAAGTTAAGAGCCAAGTCTAGAGAGTTCTTAGAGTCTTTTCAAAATTCTTTTACAAATTCTTTAAACTTATTTTAAAGACTTGAGCATTGAGTTGAGTTAGAGTAAGAGTGAAGTTCATTTCTTCAAAAGATTATATGAGAACTAAGTATTCCGAAAGAGTAAATGTTTTCACATTTAAACAAGAGAGGAAACACTGATTTCCAAGAGAGCTTTTGAGCTAGTTTTTGAGTATTAATCTTAAACCATAGAAAGAGTTATGTTTTTAAACATATGAGCTAGCTACATTTTGGGAGTAGTATTGAGCACCGATTTGGGGACGAGTTTGAGTTCAGATAATTCATAGTCTCCATACACCGTGTAGCCAATATTGGTAGAAAAGGGTCATAATTTTTAGATGATTTCTTAATGCTTTTAGCATAGACTAGTGGATCCACTTAGTGAGTTAGCTTCTATACCCCCGGCAAGGGATAGGACGGCCCTGGCAGCGTGAGGAAAAATGTTTTATCATCACATAGTTCATAGTGATAGTTGTCGGTTAGAGAAACTCCCACAGAGATATTTTGTATTCTTATATACACAGAGTTACTTGTATTTTCATATACAAACTGAGTTATTGTGTGTTTTATTCAATACACTGAGTTGTTATTTACATGTTTTAAAGATTTTCTTTATAGTACATCCTTATTACTACTTTATATTAAAATGAGTTGAGTTGAGTTGAGACAAGGTAAGTTTCTTCAGTTCCATTCCAAGCTTATATCTTGTTTAAGTATTCCTCTCACATGCTCGTACATTCTTTGTATTGACGTCATTTGGCCTGCATCTTTTATGATGCTGATACAGGTAATCAGAATCAGCATCCAGCGCTTCGTTGATCCAGTTGAGCATTTCAGAGTCATTTAGTGAGCCTCCTTAATTTCCGAAGGTTCCCTTTTATATTTGCTTTGTCATTTCAGTTGTTAGGATGATCAGGGGTCTTGTCCCAACATCTCTCATAGTATTAGAGGCTTCATATACAGATAGTTATTAGTTCATTAGTCATGATATTTCAGTTGTGTTGATTATAATACTTGAGTTGCATTATCGACCGGTTGAATTTTTTCTTTTATAACATTCCAGTTTATTTCATGAACTTATCTTTGTTGAGTAAAGTCTTCTGCTGAATAGTAAAATAGCCCAAGGGTTCGCTTAGGGCCAGCAATGGTTCTCGAGTGCCAGTCCCACCCAGGGTGTAGGCTTGGGGCGTGACATCAATCCAATGATGATATACGCCCTCCTGGCTACAGCGACCTTACAAATTTGGCTGACCAACGCATTATCAGTGGCACATAGACCACAGACTTACAACTGGTACGATTATAAATCGGCATGGATGAATTTTATTTACTTAAGACCAAGGCACACTTGGTTTATTAAATACAGTCCAAGTTTAGTTAAAGCCACTATCCCAAGGTGGTTTTACGAATGGTGGAACTTATTTGGAGGAAACAAAGAAATCCTCCCCAGACAATTTCTTAACAGGTTTGATGATTTCCTGACCAAAGAGGAAATCACTACTTTACCAGAGCATATAAAATTATGCAAGTACTATATCCAGAAAAGGATATCTTATATCGTTACATGGAATTTTGCCAGAAAGGAAATGGATCGCATCCATTACCTAAGCAAGCAAATTCAAATCAAAGGTTGGGTTCCCAAACAACCAAAAG
>JAJONR010031791.1:0-17952 GCA_029582245.1 Solanum etuberosum
ATGACTAGGATGTGGGCAGGCTACTTGAGGTGCTAAACACCCCACCAGCCATATCTCAAAGAAAGGATAAACCAATTTGGAAGCTACGTATCAAAGGAATGTTCACAGTTAAATCTTGCTACTGGAGGATGAATGTTAATCAGTCAGTGACTAACAATTGGCCTTGGAAGCTAGTATGGAAGACAACAAGCCCATTAAAAGTAGGATGTTTTGTGTGGTTGGTCATAAGAAAAGCTTGCCTTACCCATGAGGCATTACAAAAAATGGGATGATGTTTTGCTCAAGATGCTTATGTGTGAGCTGAAAGCAGAAGTAAATAATCATTTGTTCATTCACGGTAAAACAACTTCAAAATTGGGGAATATGTTTTTGTGTATACTAGGGGTTAGCTGGGTGATGCCAAAGACAACAATGAAGCTCTTTAATAGCTGGACAAGAATTGGCAACAGAGGGAAAAGTGAAGACTGGTGGAAGACTATCCTAGTCTGTATATGGTGGACTCTACGGAAAAAAAAGGAAAGCTAGGTGTTTTAAAGGACAAAATGATACTTTTGACTTCTCTGAATATATGGACTCTTGTGGCATGGTTGATATTGGGTACACAAGTTCTAAATAGAATTTTGAGCCCATAAGCTATTAATGAATACTCTGAGGTATTAATGAATACCGTTATCAAAGTGCGCTAAGCACGCTTAAGCCATGAAGCAGTCTTTGTTGGAACCATCTGTCCGTATTTGATCATTTGTATCTACACATTTGTTGTCATCAGCCATCCTTTATTCCTTAGTACAATTTACCTCAGCTTGATCAGTAACTATAGCATTCTTTCCGTTAGGAACCTTCTCATCTGCCCTCTTCTGTTCCAGTTCTCTACATTAAGTTATTGAGTGCCCCGAGATTTTGAAATTTTGACAAAACTTAGTTACTATAGGAGAGTCCTCATTGGTCCTACAATTTGTTTTACGCAATTCCATCTGTGACAGTGGAATGAAGTTTGTAACACCTCGGATCTCAAAATGGAGAAAATCCTAGTTCTCAGAAAATTGGTGCCAGTACCAACGGAACCACCCACGGACCGTAGGTAGAACCACGGAACGTAGGTGGGGTTCTGTCGTTAAGGTCCAAATTTTGGTGGTCTCTGATCCCACACACGGTCGACCACTACGGTCTGTGGTTGGACCTACGGACCGTAGGTGAGGGTCAACAGCTATTTAGAGGAATGTGGTTGTTGAGTCAACTTCAAATGGTCATATATTTTAGCACAAAATGAATTAGGTGGCTCATGACCTATCAAATTTAAGATAATTGAATTCTCTTTCCAACGCCACCAAATTTGCTATAATCCAAGCTCAGAGTAAAAAGTTATGCTCGTTTCAGTGAAGCCCTATCGGGCAGAGCATGAACGACGACCCCAAATGAAGGTTGGTAGTTCAAACGATGGCCCGTCAGTCCTGTTGTAGAAGGCACTCGTTAGTTTTCAGTCAAGGTCGTTTTGGTCCTTTTTCCTATGCATTAGGCACTTAAAATACGTCCTTTGATGCCTAAACTAATTCGTTTTACTCAGTCTTAACCTAATAATTTAGTCAGAACCTACCCAAAACCTTTATTCTCAAAAAATCACCCGAATTAGAGCAAAAAGAAGAGGAAAGTCAACCAGCCTTCTCAAGAACAAACAGGAGGTTTTCTTCAAGTTTAGCCCCGAAATTCAAAGGATTTCTCTGTAGTTTTCGTCACCAGGTATGTCGGATTTCACTAGTGGGTTCCTTTCATCCACTAGTTTCCTAGAATTCAGTTAGTTTCTTGATTTTACATATCTTGTTTAGACCAAGGTTTCTAAAACCTTGGAGATTTGTTGTGATTTAGATGTTATAGTATTCTTAATCGAAATATCATGTTTTTGTTGGTAACGTTTTTTAATTCCTTGTATAAAACTCAGAACCCTAGTTTGTGTTGATTCTCTTAGTTCATGAATTACACTTGCTAGGTCAGTTAAACTGGTAATCATGTTTCAGATTTCGGATGTCACATTATCAGTATATAAATGTTGCATCCTCAGTTAGCATGTCAGTATTTTGAGCTATTCAGTATTTTAGTTACATTTTTGTCATATACATATTCAGTTGGGAATAGACTTAGCACCGAGTTGGACTAGGGTTCAGCGTACCCTTATAGTCCCAGAACTACGTGCCCATGTACGATTATAAGTCCCCTCTGTTGGGCATCAAATTTAGTGATCACGCCACAATAATGCCTTGATACCCCTGACAAGGTATCTTGGGTCTTCTCGAAGGGGCATATACATCGGACTCCACGTTTAGCTCACGTGGTTTATGTCGGTTAATAGTAGCTCCCACAGTCAGACTCTTAGTGCATTGACCAGGTTTTCAGCATTGATATCAGTATATGGTTCAGCATGTCATCTTCATGATTAGTACTTGGTCATTGCATTCAGCTTAGTTTTTCAGTTATATTTCAGTATATATATCTCTGCTCAGATTATATCATTGCTCAGTTATGCATTGTTCGGCTTATATAGTTCAGCTTAGTATATTTATATCCTGCATGCTCAGTACATTCCAAGTACTGACGCATACTCTGCGCTACATCATTTTATGATGTAGGTTCAGGTACTCAGCATCCAGATCACGCTTAGATCGATTCTCGGTCCGCATACAGTAGCTTCAGTGGTGAGTCCTCATATTCCAAGGTCAATAGACATGCTTTCATTTAATCTTTGCTTTCAGTTTTCAGTTTTGATAGAGTTAGCTGGGGGCATGTCCCAGCAACTCAACTCAGTTAGAGGCTTTTTAGACATAGTAGTAGATTCAGCTTGAGTTGTTAAGTGCTTGTTTCAGTTATCACTAAACCCTTAGTATGTTTTATACATTCAGACTAGTTGGGTTCTTCCCCATTTTCAAATATCCATTACTTTTAGCTTCCCCAGAGTTCATGCTTTACTTAGTTATTTTCAATATGCTTATGATATGCCAGACTCAGGGTTAGCTTGGGGTCACTTGTGATCCTAGGTCCCATGTTACGTCAAGCGGGTAGCCTCGGGGTATGACAGAGTTCCAACAAAAGCACCCAGATAGAGACTATAGGAGAGTCCTCATCTGGTCTGAAATCGGGAGTGCATTTCTCTAGCCACATCACTTGACCCTCTATTTCAATAGATCGCTTATACCAAACATTTTTAAAATATTCCTCATTAGAAAAATCTAAAAACATAATGCGAAAATTGTAAACTCGAATCTTAACTTTACCTCTGATAAATTTGGAGCATATCTTTTCAATCTGTGACCTAGTGCTCATGAATTTACCCACAAGAGTTAGTTTCACTCTTCAGCAGTAACCCCATAGTAATCGCTTGATTAAAATGATTGTCGGCATGCCATTGTGAGTATCATAACGAGCTTTCACTTATGGATTCCCAAATTGATGGTTACTAGGCTTGGGATAGCACTTAGCGGGTGATTGAATTTCTTTAGAATGTTAGATTTCTGTGGAATTTCCTCCACAGCTAAGGTCGCCATAGTAGTATCAACGTTTTATCTACCAGTCGTGCCGTGCCGGTGTCACGACCCAGACCGTCGTGATTGGAACCCACACTAACCCTCCGGTGGGAGAACCATACTACAGCCCAACTAAGCAATTTAACCAAAATACAAAGCATTTAAAGCTACAGAAACAAGTTTAAAATAACTAAATAAATAATACGGAGTTCCCATAAACTTCGGAAGTTCAACTAATATCTAACAACTAGTGCGGAAATTAACCCCTAGAACCTGAAAGTTATTGTACCAAAACTCTGGAAAGAACAAGTCTAAAAAAGGGGTACAACCCCAACCAACTTAAGAAACATCTAATGATAGTATTAGTCTAAAGAGAATGGACTAAACAAAATGAAGGACTCTTTGGCAGCCTAAAAGAACTGGCTCACTCTTGAAATCCGGTCTCGATCACTGATATCCTAACTGAGGTCTATCAATAGCCGCCTGAAGATTCCCTGAACTCAACAAAGAACGAGCAAGTGCAGTAGCAGTACACAACCACAGTGTACTGGTAGGATCACGTGGCTATTCTAGTAAGCGAAACATATATAAGCAGTTACAACATAATAAGCATGACATGTACAGAATTATATAAACCAGTTATCATTTCAGGAGCAATGCACAATTCCACATTCTCATTAACAAGTAGATACAACATTACAATTCAATGATCCTCTCATGGAACCCATACCTAACTGTTAGTGTCGGAACGTGACACCCGATCCCAATTAGTGTGTTGGATCGTGACACCAGATACAATATATGTGTCAGAACGTGACACCCAATCCAATCAACAAAACCACAATTACATTCACCCTCACAAGGTATATACTCGTAATCATACTATCAAGTGTTGAATCATGGCCTACATTTGATCATACATACTCAATTCGTTAGGTTTGATCAATATTACTTCATTCACATACAAACATGCATTACAATAAAGCAAATACCAACATACATCACACAAACGTGAAATCAAACCATCACCTACCTTGAAACCAAGCTTGAATCCTCCTAAAGCACTTTAATCTTTCCTTTCCAGATTCTTTCCGCCTGTTCGTGGTCTAAAAACATACAATTAATGCAAGGATCAATAAACGAGACCTAATTACCTAGATTATAATAGAAATTATCAATCCTAGGCCAAACCCAAGATCCCAATACCCAATTTAGGGATTTTTCCACCATTAACCACAGGTCAAAACCTTCCCCCAATAATAATTACCCAAGAATCTAAGTTCTACAGATCGAAAATGGATTAGGGGAGTAAAAACCTCACTTTTATTGCTAGAAGGGGTGGAAAAGCTTCAAGAAATATCCCTGGGTCATCTCTTAGCTCTCAAGAACAAAACTTGCAGAAAATTAACATTTTTGGTGTTTAATCACGACTTAAGTCGCGACTGGGCGCTACGGCGGACCCCATCCCACCACAACGGCCCCGTCCTGGCGGGATAAATCCCGCCCTGGTGGCTTGCGCGCAGACAGAACGTCGGAATTATAGTTTCAAACCCCCAATTCACAACACAACTTCAACACATGACATTCAAAGACTACCCGCTCACGCTAAAATCAGTTTCAGGAGTTCTACTCACCCGAATTCAATTATGTAAAGCCGTACGGGCTCCTTAATGTCTTGGCTATCCACTCATGTAATCAAATTCATTATTAAATCTCCCATTCATTATCATATTTCTCTAGACCTCCCTTACTTAGATTTCATCCAAATCTGGACTAGGCTTGGAATTTCCAAGTTACTACCCAAAAGTTTTTCTTGCCCAATTCTTTCCCCATTGGCTTTTTCCCTAACGACGGAAACAGGTCATTACAATAGATACCAATTTACCCATCACTCGTCCCCGAGTGATAAACTAGGAAAGAATGTCTAAGTAAGGGTAGAGTAGTACCTGAATTGTCGAACAACAGGGATACTTGTCTTGCATGTCCTTCCCAGTTTCCCAAGTAGCTTCCTCAACTGGACGATGCTTCCATTGAACTTTCACGGACTTAATCTCTTTGGTCCTGAGCTTCTGGATATCACGATCAAGAATTGCAATCGGTTTCTCCTCATACTGAAGGTCTTTGTCCAACCACACTGAGTCCCACTTTATGAGGTAATCCCCATCTCCATGATACTTCTTCAACATGGACACATGAAATACCGGATGAACTCCCGATAAGCTAGGAGGTAAATCCAATCTATAAGCCATTGGCCTTACACAGTCAAGAACTTCAAGGGGTCCAATATACCGAGGACTAAACTTTCCCTTCTTGCCGAATCTCATCATCTCCTTCATGGGTGACACTTTAAGAAGAGCTTTCTCACCAGTCTGAAATGCCATGTCTCTTACCTTATGGTCTGCATACTTTTTCTGTCGACTTTGGGCTGCTAGGAGCTTAGCTTGGATGCCTCTTACCTTATCCTAAGCATCCTTCACCAAGTCATCCCCCAATGGTTTCACATCTCCGGCCTCAAACCATCCTATTGGTGATCTACATCCCCTCCCATAAAGTGCCTCAAATGGTGCCATATCAATGCTGGAGTGGTAACTGTTATTATAGGAGAACTCACACAAGGGTAGGAACTTATCCCAATGTCCTCCAAAGTCGATCACACATGCCCTCAACCTGTCCTCTAGCACTTGAATAGTCCTCTCTGACCGCCTGTCTGTTTGTGGTTGGAAGGCGGTGCTAAAGGTGAGTTGAGTGCCCAACTCATCATGCAATTTCCTCTAAAACTTTGATGTGAAATTTGTACCACAGTCTGAGATGATAGAAAGGGGCACCCCGTGCAGCCTCACTTTCTCTTTCACATAAACCTTAGCCAACTGTTGAGCAATATAGTCTATTCTGACCGGAAAAAAATGGGCTGACTTAGTCAATTTGTCAACCACTACCCAAATAGAATCAAACTTCCCAAAAGTCTTGGGGAGACCAACCTCAAAGTCCATAGCTATCCTTTCCCACTTCCATTCCGGAATTGGCATTCTCTGAAGCAAACCTGCAGGCCTTTGATGCTCATATTGTACCTGTTGGAAGTTTTGGTACTTAGTAACAAACTCCGCTATGCCTTTCTTCATGCTAGGCTACCAATAAAGCCGCTTCAAATCTCGGTACATCTTGGTCACACCCGGATGAATGGAATACCGCGAACCATGGGATTCTGTCAACATGTTCTGAATCAAGTCATTCACTTGGGGAACACAAATTCTTCCCTCAAAACTATGCACACCTTCCGCATCAAGAACCATATCTTGTGCCTTACCAGACACTGTCTTCTTCCTGAGCTCTTTTAAATTCTGATCCTTAAACTTCTTGGACTTGATCTCCTCAATAAACATGGGTCTAACCTCAATGCTCGCTAACACCCCACCTTTCTATGAGATTCCCAACTGCATGAACTTAGACTCCGAGGTTTGAATCTCATTGGCCAAAGGTCGCTTGGATACACCCAAGCAAGCTAGACTACCCATACTTACTGCCTTCCGACTTAATGCGTCTGCCACCACGTTAGCCTTACTCGGATGATACTGGATGGTCACATCATAATCCTTGAGTAACTCCATCCACCTTCGCTGTCTCAGATTTACATCATTTTGAGTGAATACATGATGTAGGCTACCGTGGTCAGTAAATACCTCACACTTGACCCCATAAAGATAATGCCGCCAGATCTTAAGAGCAAATACTACAACTGCCAACTTCAAATCATGTGTCGGGTAATTTTGCTCATGCACTTTCAACTGCCACGATGTATAAGAAATAACATTCTTATCCTGCATCAACACAACACCCAAACCCGAATGTGAAGCATCACAATAAATAATGAAATCTTTACCTTCCATCGGTAGCACAAGAATAGGTGTTGTGGTCAAGAGAGTCTTGAGCCTTTGAAAGCTCTCCTCATATTTTTTAGTCCACTCGAAAGGTACCTCTTTCTTGGTCAGCCTTGTCAGATGTGTGGCAATGGAATCAAAGTTCTTCATAAATCGACGATAGTAGCTGGCAAGCCCCACAAAACTCCTAATTTCAGTCACAGAACTAGGTCGGACCCAATTCCAGACTTCTTCAATCTTTTGGGGATCTACCATTACCCCTTCTCTTGAAACTACATGCCCCAAAAAGGCAACCGAAGTCAACCAGAACTCACACTTAGAAAATTTAGCATATAATTGTTGTCTCCAAAGAACACCCAGAACAATACGAAGATTGTCGGCATGCTATTCCTTGCTTTTTGAATAAACCAAGATGTCATCAATAAAAATAATCACAAACGAATCCAGAAATGGTTTGAACACACCATTCATCAAACTCATGAAAGTTGCAGGCGCATTTGTCAACCCAAACGACATCACTAGAAACTCGTAGTGCCCATAGCAGATCCTGAATGTCATTTTTGGTATATCCTCAGGCCTAATCTTTAACTGATGGTAACCAGGCCTTAGATCAATCTTAGAGAAAACTGATGCACCCTGTAATTGGTCAAAAAGATCATCTATCCGAGGCAGTGGATACTTTTTCCGAATGGTGACCCTATTCAATTGGCGATAGTCTATGAACATCCTCATACTACCATTCTTCTTCTTAACAAAAAAGGCAGGGGCACCCCACGGGGAAGCACTAGTACGGATGAAACCTTTATCAAGAAGTTCCTGAATTTCAGCTTTAAGCTCTCTGAACTCCGTCGGAGCCATGCGATGAGGAGGAATGGAGATGGGGCGAGTACGAGGTTCCAAGTCAATGCAGAAATCTATATCTCTATCCGGAGGCATACCAGGCAAATCGTAGGAAACACTTCTCTAAATTCTGACACCATAAAAATAGACTCAATAGAAGGAGACTCGATCTCCACATCCCGAATTTGGGCCAAATATGCCAAACAACCCTTCCCCATAAGTTTCCTAGCCCGAATGAAGGATGTGACCTTAGCTGGCTTAGGCTTGTACACCCCTGCCCACTCTAACTTTTCCCTACCCGGGATCTCTAGAGTCACAAACTTAGTATTATAATTAAGAACAGCATAATAGGGAGACAGTCATAAACTTAGTATTACAATTAAGCACAACATAATAGGGGGACAACCAAGTCATGCCTAAGATTATATCGAAGTCAGTCATATCCAAAATCACCAAATCATCCCAAGTCTGAAAACCCATAAACAAGATAGGACAAGCAATATAGACATGGGTGACTATGACAGACTCTCCAACAGGGGTAGAAACATGGATGAGGGCATCAAGTACATCACAAATCATATCAAATCCCAAGGCAAACTAAGTTGACACATATGAATAAGTAGAACCCGGATCAAACAAAACAGTAGCCATCCGGTCACATACAAGAATAGTACCTGTGATCACCGCATCAGACATCTCTGCCTCGGTCTTGCCTGGAAAAGCATAAAACTGAGCCCTGTCATCTTGACGGGCCACCTCCTTGCCTCACTGCGCTGCACCTCTACCTGCATTACCATTTCCCCGACCTCCACGACCTCGATGATTTCCTCCTCATCCACCTTGTAAACGTCCTCTACCATGATTACCGTTACCCGTGGGTACCACTGCTCTAGTTTGCTGCTGCACGGGGCCCAACATGCGCGGCCGGAGACAATCTCTCCTCATATGTCCAGGTTCTCCATAATTATAGGAAGTACGATCAAAAGACGATCTGCCGCTAGCCGAAGACGCGGCTCCTTGACTATCCTGAATAAAATTCTGTAGTGGAGTTCCCGAGTAACTACCTGTATAAGCGGGCATGGAGGACTCAATTGGCCGGGCTGCAAGTGTCGGCCTACCTGAGCCTCTGAAGTAGGAACCCTCAAAGTTACATGTGCTCTTGGATTTCTTAGCCAAAGCCTTACCCTGCCCATCACATCTAACTCCTTCCACTTTCTTCACGATGTCGGTCACCTCATTAAAACTTTTTCCTGCAGAAGACATGTGAATAGACAATACCTGTAATTCGGGGTTCAATCCTTTGATAAATAGACGAATCCTCTCCTCCTCGGTAGTTACCAATTGAGTAGCATATCTAGACAAAGCATGGAACTTAGCCTCATAAGCAGCTACAGACATACCACCTTGCTCCAAATCCATGAACTCATCCTTCTTACGATCTCTCAAAGGCCGAGGCATATACTTTTCCAGAAACAGAGCATGAAACTGTGTCCAAGTGAGTGGGGGTAAAACTGACGATCTGCATTCCACATAGGCCCTCCACCATTGCTTAGCCTCGCCCTGAAGTGGAAAGGTCACGAATTCTACCCCATGCTGGTGTACAATACCTAACTTGTGAAGTATCTCATAACAGTCCCAAATAAACTCATAAGTTTCCTCACTCTAAGAACCATGAAACACAGGCAGCTTTAGTTTCAGAAACTTAGTCAGCATCTCATGCTTATTACCTGTCATCACAGGACCCAGTAGGGGATGGAAAAAGGCATCAAAGCCTACAGCTCCACCCATCTTGGGGACAGTAACAACAATGGGAGGGTTGGCGGGAGTTTGAGTTGCTTGCGCTGCGGGATTAACTCCAGGACCGACCAATCCCTTCAGAAAACTCATAATCTGTTGAGCTAATACTGGGTCTAAGGGAGGAATACTTGTAGCCTCTGCCTTTGCATCCCCCTCTGGTCCAACCTCCTCTTCCTTCCTGATTTCCAAATTCTCTTCTACCTCTTCGTGATGTGTGGGAGGAACCTCATCCCTGGGAGCATTATCAACTGGTGCTCCACCCCTAGCGGGTGCTACCCTTCCATGGCCCATGTCCCTTGCTCTTCCTCTACCCCTGCCTCGACCGCGGCCTCTTGCTACTGATCCTTCAGTTGGCTCATTGACGGGAGCTACGGGCCTGAAGTCATTGAAACGAGTGTTAACCATCCTCGGATAGAAGAAGGAAGAAGATTAGATACCAATTTGGATCGGCAGATACCAATTGGAATCAAGTCATATCATGAAAGAGTAGAACAAAGAGATTTTCCTAAAGTCTTGTAGCCTCTCGAAGAAAAGTACTGACGTCTCCGTACCATTCCACAAGACTCTACTAGACCCGTTTTGGTATAACGAGATTAACGAATCTAGGGCTCTGATACCAACTTTGTCACGACCCAATATAGTAGGCGAACAATCGTATTGATATTCGGGTTTAGTAACAAATATTAAGCTTGAACTTGAGATGAGTGTCATGATCAAAAGAATGGAAACATGAGGATGATGATGCTAGTCTTGAGATTTGATCTAGAAGACTTAACATAGAGTAGGTGAGGAATTGAGGGTATTAGCTGCAATAGATATAAGTGGTACAAGTGAGAGACCCTAACCTTTAGATAAGGGAAAGTGAAGTGTGGCTAAGTCACAAGAGTAACAAGAGCATTAAGAGGTGTACTGATGTGGTATGTAATCAGAAGAGGTTAAGAGAAACACCTTACAAAGAAGTCTTAGTACCTGCTTATAGAGAGTTCGGTAGTCATGAGATAAGCTTCTTCCGAGTGTTATAGTAAAAGAGGATGTAGACTAATTAATGGTAATGGAATAGGTCCATAGATTCCAAGTGTCAGCTATAGACCTAAGGGGGATATGACGAGATGAGAAATCAAGTGAAGTGGTTGAGAGTAAGATAGTAATGACTTTCGAAGAGTAGGGGAGATATCTTCTTAGAGGTCTTTTAGTAGTGCAGTGATGTTAAAAGGAGAAGGTTAATGATATTATTGTGATGATGATGGTGTGATAATTCCATCTAAGGTTATAAAAGAGGAGGATGAGGTGTTACGATGAGAAATAGTTAAATGAGAGCCCTTAGTTGGTTCTGAAGGAGTTGGTTAGTAGGAGTCCATGGAGTTGTTAGAGTACTAAGCTTGAATGTGGTGGTAATGAGTAATAGTCTTGGGATGAGATTCCCTATAGACAGGTATCGAACCCGAACCTGAGGATTTGGGTTAAGCTTGAATATAGTAAGAGCCATTAGACACGGACCTTAGCAAGAGTAACCCCATTCCATCCCCAGTCCAGTTGTCATTCGAGGACGAATGATCCCAAGGGGGAGATATTGTAACACCCCAGAATTATTTTGAGCTTAGACTTGAACAATCCTTTTTAGTGAGTATGTTTTTATAAAGGAATTTAAATTTTTCCTAAGTGTTAAGGTCACTAGATGTAGCACCTTTAGTTCCAAAAAGAACTAGAGAGAATTCATTGAAGTCATTCCTAAGTTCTTTTAAGATTTTGGTCAACTTCAAACGACCATAACTCTTAGTACATGATAAGTTAGGTGGGCTACAAATATCTAATGAAAGCTCTTTGAATTATCTTTCCAACGCTACTGAGTTTGCTAAGTTTTGAGGTTGGATAGGTGAGATATGCCTTTTTGAAGTCAAGCTGTCTAGTTTAGGAAAGTCATCCGAAAATAGTAAGGGGTATTTTGGTCTTTTCCTTACCCAATCAGATTTAATTCATTTTTGGTAAGGTTTTAAGGGTATAATCCTATTAGGTTCAGTTTTATAATCCTAATTTACGCCTAGGGTTTTAGTTCAGAGTTCAAGAAGAGAAAAGAAGAGAAAAGAGGAGAAAAGAGGAAAGGATCAAGGCGTTCGTCGAGGTTCTTGAGTTTTGTTGCGATTTTCGCCATGTGTTTGATCGCTAAGAGGTATTTAAGCTTCCATAGTATTGGGTTTGTTCACCCACACACCAATCATGTTAATTTTAGTGAAATTCATTCTAGAAAGTTGAAAGTTTGGTATTCTTGAATTGTGTTCTTGAAATTGGCTATCGTTCTTGAGTTTAGATGAGATCGATGAGTTCTTGAGGAAATCGTTTCGATTTTAGAGTTATGTTTGATTATATTCTTGTGTAAATGTAGTGGGTATCTGAATCTAAAGAAAAATTGAGAAAAAGAATCGAATTTAGGCGAATTGGAGTTAGAAAACGAGGAATAAAAATTTGGGCATAAATTGGGTACAAGGTCTGTGACGCGGACCTGTTTCTGAGAAACAGACGTCGCAGAGAGGTCACGGACCCCTCTGTCTCAAAATTTATTTCGTGATCAAATATTAAAATGCATTTCCACCCCACGGACTTGCTTCCAGACAATGATTTGATCGTTTCTCATGTTTAACTATCTAAAAACACTCCTAAACGTCACGAGATATTTCCTATCATAAATCATAACCTTGAATTCATAATTTAATTTCAAGATAGAGTTAAGAGTCAAGTTTTGAGAGTTCATTTGAACATTTTGAGAAACTCCCTTTGAGTCTTTTCGAGGAGTCTTCTACAATTTCTAATAACTTGTTTCAAGACTCGAGCAAGTTAGTATGGGAATGAGGAGAATGCATTCATGAGTCTACTTTATCATCACGAGACCCTTCGTATCATGAACCATAACTCTTGAATTCATAATTCACATTCAAGGGAGAGTTAAAAGTAGAGTTCAAGAAAGTCTTTGAGTTCAATTGTGAATCCTTTGAGATCAATTATCGATTTGAACTAAGTTATGAGCAAGTGAGTTCGAATATATTTGAGAGGATTTGTATCTTCAAGTTCTAAGCCTTGAGTATTGAGTCCCTATCCCTTTTGAGATTTTATTCCTAATCATGGGACTATTTCATGTTACCCATGGAGCCCTTGAGTTGAATTGTTCATGCCCATAATTCCGCATGAACCCTATGAGTCGAGTAGTCTACAGATGGGTAGGATCATTGAGTCTTGAGTTCTGAGTACTGAGGCTCTTTATTTCTATTAAGATCCCTGAGTTGAGTTGTTCCTGTCCTTAATTCCACATGAACCCTATGATTTTAGTTATAAATTTTAATTTTTTTTAAAGCCAACACTTGAGTTCTTAAACTGAGTTTTGAGAAAGTAAAGATGAGTTTTGAGAAAAGAGTTTTCTAAGACATGATTAGTATGCCATCAATGTATGAGCCGTATGGTAACTAGATATACCATCAATGTTTATGCAGTATGACTTCCCGAGTCATCAATGATCATATTATAATATGATTTTTTAAATGTTTTTGAGAAAGAGCAGAGTTGAGTTCATTTTCTTTAAAATGATATATGGAACTAAGTATTCCCAAGAGTAAATATTTTCACATTTAAGATGAAAGGAAACTGAGATTTTCAAGAGAGCCTTTGAGCTAGTTTTTGAGTAATTATCTCAAACCACAGAAAGAGTTATGTTTTTAAACATATGAGCTGAGTATTTTGGGAGTAGTATTGAGCACCGATATGGGGACGAGTTCATAATAACTCAGGTCTCCAACAACCATGTAGCCAACGTGGGTAGAAAGGGTCATACTTTTTAGATGATTCCTTAATACTTTTTAGCATAGACTAGTGGATCCACTTAGTTGAGGCATTCTATATCCCGACAAGTTATAGCACAGTTCTGGCAGCGTGGGAGAGATGATGTATCATCACATAGATCATAGTGATGGTTGTCGGTTAGAAAAACTCCCACCGAGTTATATTATATTTTATTATATATATAAATTGAGTTGTTATTGTATTTTTCAATACATTGAGTTACTTTCTATTGTTTTAAAATCTTTCCATATATTACATCTGTATTGTTGCTTTATATTGAGTTGAGTATCCAGAGTTGAGTATCCAGAGTTGAGTACCCAGAGTCGAGTATCTTATTATTGAGTCGAGCCTTATTTCACTGAGTTGAATATCTTATCATTGAGTTGAGCCTTATTTCACTGAGTTGAATATCTTTTCATTGAGTTAAACTATGTTTCTTTGAGTTGAGTTGAGTTGAGTGAGTTGAGAAGAGGTAAGTATGTTTCTTTTCCACCAGTTCAAGCTTAGGTTTATGCTTTAGAATTCCACTTACGTGCTCGTACATTCCATGTACTGAGCCATTTGGCCTGCATCATTTCATGATGCAGATATAGGTATTCAGGGTCATCAACATGAGCTTCGTTGATACCACATGGAGTTCCAGTTAGTTATGGTAAGCCTCCTTGCTTCTGGAGGATTTCATATACTTTTCAATTTTGTTAGGATGTTGTGGGTCTTTTTCCGACTTCCATCTTTGTCATTTAGAGGCTTCATAGATAGACAGTAGAGTTTCAGAAGTCTGTTCATTTATTTTGTTAAATGTTTTAAAGACTTAAGTTTCCTATTTTATGGCGAGTGGAGTTTATTATTTATATTCAGAGTTGATCATTTTAGTTAAAGTTTTGTATTTGAGTTTCATGAATTTTATTCAGTTTTTAAGACTTTGTATGCTTGAGTTAGTCTTCCGCTTGTAGTCAGCCAGGATGAGGGTTCGCTTGGGGACCAGAAATGGTTCTCGAGTGCCGGCCACGTCCAGGGTGTAGGCACGGGTCTTGACAAACTTGGTATCAGAGCATAGAGTTCAAGTGTCCTAGGGTGTCTATGAAGTCGTGTCAAATAGGATCTTGTTTATGGTTGTGAGGGCCCCATTTTTATAAACGAGGGACTGCTCACATTTAAGAAGAGTTTCCTTTCTTTCATACTCTTAATCATGCAATAGAGCTATCTCTTAGAGATTTATTCATACTCGTGCGTTTCTCAGATTCATTCGACTACCCGTCATACTAGAGGTGGTTGAAAAGAAATGTCAGTCCTTTATTGATGAGTTTCTCTTAGCAAAAGTCTTGAGGAAGTCATGAGACTCCAGAGGGGCTTGAGAGAAGCCCATGAGTCAGTAAGTGTTCAGTTTCAGAGGAATGCACCCATATTCATATGAATCGTGCATTTGAGCTAAAAGTGAGTTGTACTCTCTTCCCTAAGCCTTGTTTCAGCTGAGACCTTATAAGGTGGTATGTTTAGAGCTCGGGTAATATTTTCACCCTAAAAGGTAGCATGAGTTACGAGATCATGAGCAGTAGTAGAGAAAGAGCCCCAGAGTTAAGAGGAAAGTATGCAGAAGTATAGAGATCTATAAAAGGGAGATAGTGATGGGGTAGATTATTTTATTATAGTCATGCACCAAGTAAGTTGTTGATGAGGAGTTTTCTCTTATGGGTAGACTAAGGAGTGATGAGTTGTGAAGATTCCATCATAGGAGGTAGAGTGTGTTGTAGCTAGAAAGGAGTTTGTGGTGAAGTGTCATTGTGTAGGTAATGACCAAGTGTAAGTGTTGAATAGAAGATAAAAAATATTCATATAATGATAGATCTAAGCTAGGCTTATGATTTGTTTGAGAGGGTCATGATGTTCAAAAGGTTATAGAATTGATCAAATAATGAGGTATAGTATAGTAGGCGAACAATCGTATTGATATTCGAGATTAGTAACAAACATTAAATTTGAATTTGAGATGAGTTTTATGATCAAAAGAATGACAATATGAGGGTGATAATGCTAGTCTTGAGATTTGATCTAGAAGATTTGACATAAAGTAGGTGAGGAATTGAGGTGATTAGCTGTAATAGATATGAGTGGTACAAGTGAGAGACCCTAACCTTGAGAAAAGGGCAAGTGAAGTGTGGCTAAGTCACAAGAGTAACAAGAGCATTCAGAGGTGTACAGTGGTGGTATGTAATCAGAAGAGGTTAAGAGAAACACCTTACAAAGAAGTCTTAGTACCTGCTTATGGAGAGTTCGGTAGTCATGAGATAAGCTTCTCCCAAGTGTTAGAGTAAAAGAGGACGTAGACCAGTTAATGGTAATGGAATAGGTCCATAGCTTTCAAGTGTAAGCTATAGACCTAAGGGGGAGATGACGAGAAGAGAAATCATGTCAAGTGGTTGAGAGTAAGATAGTAATGAGTTCCAAATAGTAGGGGAGATATCTTTTCAGAGGTATTTTAGTAGTGAAGTGATGTTAAAAGGAGAAGGTTAATGATCTTATTGTGATGATGATGGTGTGATAATTCCATCTAAGGTTATAAAAGAGAAGGATGAGGTGTTACGATGAGAAATAGTTAAATGAGAGCCCTTAGTTGGTTCCGAAGGAGTTGGTTAGTAAGAGTTCATGGAGTTGTTAGAGTACTAAGCCTGAATGTGGTGGTAAGGAGTAATAGCTTTGGGATGAGATTCCCTATAGACAGGTATCGAACCCGAACCTAAGGATTTGGGTTAAGCTTGAATATAGTAAGAGAATACTGTTTGACTCAGACCTTAGCAAGAGTAACCCCATTACATGCCCAGTCCAGTCGTCATTCGAGGACGAATGATCCCAAGGGGGAGATATTGTAACACCCCAAAATATTTTTGAGCTAAGACTTGAACAATCCTTCGTAGTGAGTAAGTTTTTACCAAGGAATTTAAATTTTTCCTAAGTGTTAAGGTCAATAGATGTAGCACCTTGAGTTCCAAAAAGAACTAGAGAGAATTCATTGAAGTCATTCCTAAGTTCTTCTAAGATTTGGGTCAACTTCAAACAACCATAACTCTTAGTATAGGATGAGTTAGGTGGGATACAAGATATCTAATGAAAGGTCTTTGAAATATCTTTCCAACGCCACAGAGTTTGCTAAGTTTTAAGGTCGGATAGGTGAGATATGCCTTTTTGAAGTTAAGTTGTCCAGTTAAGGAAAGTCATCCGAAAATAGTAAGGGGTATTTTGGTCTTTTCCTTACCCAATCAGATTTAATTCATTTTTAGTAGGGTTTTAAGGGTCTAATCCTATTAAGTTCATGTTGAGGAGGACCTGGTAACCGTACGGAGGACATTAGGAGGCTCCTATGCTAGCGCCTCGACTCCAGTTCCACCCTTCACTTCCCTCGAGGTTAAGATGCTCCACCGCCAGCTGGGATGGGAGAAGAAGAAGAATCTAGGGAGGGACCGTCCGATGGGCCGGATGTGGAAGGCCATTAAGGTCATTTTCTCTTGCATCACCCCCCCAGAGGGAGCTTCCCCGGCTCGAGCCAGAGGACTTTCGGGAGTTCACTTGGTTGAGCGAGGCATGGACTGGCGAGACTGTCACGACTTGAGCCTACACCCTGTACGTGGACGGCACTCGAGAACCATTGCTAGTGCACAGAGAACCCTCAGAGCCATGTTAATGGCGTTACTTGTTAGCATGCATAGCTAAACCATTTACTGTTTGGATCCTGATTAGATTATGATTATCATATAACTTACAAAAGATAATTAGTTCTTATTATCATGTTATATTATTTGTAAATGTTCTTCTCTCTGTAATTATTACATTGGCTTGAGGTTGCGATGGCTTGAGGTATAGAAATTTTCATTAAGTATGAGGATGCCGAGTAATAAGCGGCTTTAGTTGTGGATATGCCAGAAAGTGGATCGCCGATGGACAGGCTAGATCCCAAGGTGGACCTATCTCCAAGACGACTTAATGAAAACATTCTTGTAAGATCCAAGATCACCATTGTTGTAAAATCCAAGATCGCCATAGTAATTACTTCAGAGATTTGAATAGTTATTTATAATATATACTGATAATTTGAATTAATTATTCCTTGT
>JAJONR010031792.1:0-71440 GCA_029582245.1 Solanum etuberosum
TCCTTAAATTTTAAGAACGAAATTACGCTGAATAAATCATGATTGGCGTGTGGGTGAACGAACCAAACACTATGGAAGCTTACATACCTCTTAGGGATCAAACCCATGGCGAAAATCCGCAACAAAACTCAAGAACCTCGACGAACGTTTTGATTCTCTCCTTTTTTCTCTTCTTGAACTCTCAACTAAAACCCTAGGCGGATATTAGGATTATAAAACTGAACCTAATAGGATTAGACCCTTAAAACCTTACTAAAAACGAATTAAATCTGATTTGATAAGGAAAATACCAAAATACCCCTCACTATTTTCGGGTAACTTTCCTTATTTGGACAGCCCAACTTCAAACGGGCATATCTCCCTCATACGAGCTCAAAATTTAGCAAACTTGGTGGCGTTGGAAAGATAATTCAAAGACCTTTCATTAGCTATCTTGTAGCCCACCTAACTCATCCTGTACTGAGATTTATGATCATTTGAAGTTGACCCAAAACTCATAACTTAAGCATAACTTGCAAAATTTCAGATTTTGCTATTTCCAATTTAGTTCTTTTTGGAACTCAAGGTGATACATCTAGTGAACTTAAAACTTAAGAAATTTTAAATTCCTCGGTAAAATCCTACTCACAACGAAGGATGGTTCGAGTCTTAGCTCAAAAAATTTCTAGGGTGTTACAATTTAAATCTGAGACAAAGCTTATGGACAAAAAGAAGATTAAATCTAAAATAGGGAATATGAAGAACATTATGTAAGATAAGTCCCGGAAGAAGAACAACATTCCCTGCATGAGTTACCTTGACCCTAGAAGAATCAGGCAGTCCAACAATAAGAGGTTTAGGTAAAAGAAACATGGATTGGAAGGATTCAGAATTATAGCACATATGCTCAGTAACACCTGAATCTATAATCCAAGATTTAAAATTAGAATTGGCTACTGAGTAACAAGCATGTGAGTGTTCAAGAGTTATACCAGCAACAGAATTAGCAGAGATCTCAACATTATTTACTTGTCCTACTTGGAGTTGATCTAGCAGATATGTCAACTGAGAGAATTGTCCTGTTGAGCAAAGTGAGGAGTGTGAGAGGGAAGCTTAGGGACCTCAGTCACTGTATTGAAAGCTCTCTCCTTCTCTTCCATAGGTGTTGCAGAATTCTCAGCTCTTTCTGCATCTTCTTTGACTTGGTGAACTTATAATCTGCTGGATAAACTATAAGCTTATGGCAGTTTCCAACAGTATGGTTTGTGAGCTTGCAGTAAGTACAAAATAACCCTTTCTTTCCCTTGTAAGTATTGGTTCCTTTGAAGTTGGTGTGATCAGATCTCTGTTGTTGAGGTGTGGATTGGACTCTTGAGTAGGAATTCCTTGAGTGATCTTGGCTACCTGCTATGAAAGAAGAACCATCCCCTGGAAACTGAGGGTGATGAATCTCTCGTTGATTTTCATCTTGCAATAACAAAGAATAAGCATTAACAGATGGAAGAGGTTTGAGCATGAGTATGTTACTTCTAGCTTGAGAATATGTCTCATTCAATCCCATAAGAAATTGAATGAGCCTTTCATCCTCCTTAAACTAAATCATCTTAGTTTTTCCTCCACAGTTAGACACACAACCACATAGAATATGTGTATTAAGTGTATCCAGCTCATCCCATAATCTTTTTATTTTAGTGAAATAACCTGCTATGTCGCTAGAACCTTGAACCAGATCTGCTAACTCCTTTTGCAGGTGGTTAAGCTTTGCCCCACTAGGCTGATCAAACTTGTGATCAAGATCTTTCCATAGGTCTTTGGCTGTTCTGGAATAGAGCACACTGTTTGGAAAGAGAGTTCAGTAACCAAGAAATAACCATATCATTGCATCTATTCCAGAGTTTGAAGGAAGTATCTGCTACATCTGGAGCTGGACAAGAACCATCTATGAATCCCAGTATCTCTTCTATCCAGGAAATCCTCTACCATCAAAATGAGTATTCACCAACACCATCCCTGGAGCATCATAAGCATGGAGATAGTAAGGATTGTTCAAATCCTGAATTGTTGCATGACTTCCATTGTTGCCCTGATTTCCAGACTCCGTTGAGCTGGTGGTAGTGTTTGTCATAGCAGAAAAAAATACAAAAATTTCTAAAAAGCGAGCTAAGGAAGAACCTTACTCTGATACCATGATAGAAAACTTAAAGAAGAAGAATATGAGAAATTTTCTGTGTATTGATGCCTTTCTCCTCTGTACATGCTATGTATTTATACAACTAATTCTAGACAAATGAAATTAATTTCTGTGCAATATGTACTATTCTAACAATAATATTCCTTTCTATGTGTGTATGTGGCATCAGAAAGTATATTCTTACGTTTGGGCCAAATCTATATTTTGTATTTTATGCCTAGCTTTGGGCCTTTTATCATGTGGCCTTTTATCATGTGGTCCTTTAGTGAGATCAATAATTCCTTCATATTGTTTCTTTAACTTTGATGTTTATCTCCTTTTTGACCTAACAAAGGAAGCTCTACCATGCTAGTCACCTTATCAAAAGTAACCCTTGTTGTATGTGTAAAAAATCACGCTAGAGTTGTGGGTTCTTAAAAATATTTTCTCAGCTATGACTCTCAGTTATAAGCCCAAAGATTTAGAAAGAAAAAAAACGCTTTTGAGAGTCGTACCTTAAACCACATTGCAATAGACACTCCACGAGTTTGCAAATGGTGATGCTTATAAAGCTCCGGAGCTTGATGGATCAGAAGTTGGAGGGAGGCAAAACCAAGGGGTGACAGTTCTGGTGGAGGCGGCAGAGGTTTTGGTGGTACAAGTGGTTGTAGGGCCGCTTTGGTGGTGGTGGTGGTGGTGCTGGACATTTTGGTGGTACAAGTGGTGGTAGAGCTTCACTCCTTCAGTGATATATGAATATAAGTTGTAGGTAGCTATCTATCTATCTTTCCTTATTGATTATAAATTTTGTTAGTCAACAACTTGGAATATAAAAAAAATACGTAAATGTTCAAAAAAAAGGAGATTTCTATTTTTGCTATGCTACTATGTTTATTCTCGTTTCCATTTCTGTGCTACACTTTGGACTGTGGTCCTAATTTATTTATACTGTATTATATATATATATATACTCTCTCCATTCCGGGCACTTTTCGTCGTTTAAGTTTAAATTTGTTAGTTTAAGAAAAGATACATGTTTAAATTAGTTTTTTTTTATATCTGCATGCATGTTTTAATTCATACAAAAACTAAATATGGAGTATCCTGCCACGTTTTAAAAACTAAATTGGTTTTTAAATTTACAAATTCGCTACCCAACCAACAGGATATCAGTTGGTCCCATAACGGATTAGCACTTATCGGAATATTCATGAACTCACCTTAAAAAAAGACTTTTTTCACTATTTTAAATGCAAATAAATTATAAAATTCTTCTATATTACAAAAAAAAAATTAGATTAATAGTTAATAACAGAAAAGTAAATAGGTTTTCAAGTTTTTGACTTTACGACGATAGGACTAATAATATATAATTATATATTATGGCAAAATATTAAATGAGGCTAATATACCTAAGTTAAGAGTGTAATTATGGTAATTCTTAACGAGTTAACTGTTTATCTGATAAGGAAATTGAATAATCCACCCCCGCACAAATAAGCCGTTAATTATAAAGTTCTAATTCATTCACTAACCGTTTATTCGATAACCCAATACCAATAAGCCAATAAACCAATTTTACGGTTGGCTTATCGGTTACGGTTCAATTTTGAATAATCTATATATTTGAGAATGTTAAGTCAAAATCTATTAATTAACCCAAGTTTAGAAATTGATTAGCTAGTTTAATGCAAAAATCCGGTTTTATCTAAAATAGTTGTTGTTTCTTTCAACATATGATTTTATGTTCTACATTAAAGGAGAGTCAGTAAAGTAATTAATATGAGTTGTAATTATTTCCTTATAAACTACCTTCAAATATCCATTTTCAAAACAATTATTTTTCTTTAGCCATAATAAGTTTTAATCTCTCGGGCAGGTGTGAATTTTTTTAAAGTGCCTAATACCTTTTTTTAAAAGATCACATGAACTCTTTTCTAGACTTTTTTTTTTAAAAAAAAAAAGGTCTTTCTTTAAATTGCCTTAGAAACGGTTATTTAATTTACTTAAGAAATTAAGTAATGATTCTTTTATTTTCAAAATAAATTGGTCAAGTTATGAAAGTTTCGATTAAATTTAAAATAAGTTGTAACTTTTATATATAAAAAATAAAAAATTAAGTGGCTTTTTAAGTGAATATAAAAATTTGAGTGATCATTTAAATTATATATATTAATGTATGAGAGTTGAAATATTTTAGTCTTTGATAAATATCACTCAAAAATAATAATCCTTTATATGTGAAGAAATTCAAATCTATGAAATTACTAATGGGTTCACTCTAAATATATGTTACTACTTCAAAGCCTGACCTTCAATAAAAACCCACCAGAAAATACCTTCAATATGTTTTGTGGTTGTGTTTATTCGTAGGGAGAGCGGAGCGGAGCGGAGCGGGACAAGTCTTGACCTGTTAATGTTTTGAATCGCCCTATTCTATCCTGCTCCGTTAGCATATTTCGTAAAAACTATTCTGCCCCATTTCAGGTATGTTATATTTATTTTTCATTTTGAAGATAAAAAAAATTCAAAAATACCTTTTTGATAAGTTTGGATGGGTAATTGATCAGCACATTTATTAGCTCAATTCATTGAATATTGGGTTGCTATATATGTAGCCTAAATTTTTGGACTAATGAGAAATCTTGTCAAAATAATTTTAAAAGACTTTTTATTTTATTTTGACTTGTTATATATAGTCCTAATAAAGAAAAATAATAATTTTATAGGTACTAAATTTTTTTAAAAGAACAAATAAAATCATTAAAACTTAGTAAATATTGACGAACTAGATTATGATTCATTACTTGATCTGTTTTAACTCAAACAAATTTGAATTCAATTGAGTCTTGACCCACCCAAACTTAACCTAATCCGCCTAATCGAAACATGATGTTACTATAGAAAACCAACTCCCGTTCTTTGTCCTCACCATGCTTCATGGCATTTGAGAGATTTGATATCTCATGAGCAACATTCTTGACTCATATGATAGCAAGTTTGAGGCACAACTATTTTCAGAGTCCTTGGGTAGGTGACAAGCCATATTCACAATTATACAAACCGTTCTAGCTTTCACCAATGATGTTAACAAGTAGTCATTATAATTATTTAGCGTTTAAGTTACATGTATTTTTACACAATCAAGTCACTTACCTATTGAATTAAGTGACATATCTCGTTTTTAAGATTATAAATGTTAATTTATAAATTCCTTTATTTCATTTAATCTTGTTGCTATAATATGGAGGCATAGAGAGGCATCTTGTCTGAACTATCAAATAAATTCATCGTCGAGAATTGAATAGTATAACATAGGAAGTTCTTGTATCCATACCGCCCCAAACTTGGATTGCTGACCAAACCCAAAATTCCTTTAGACGATTTACCTGTAGAAGCAATCTATTAGCAACCGAGTTGTTGAGCTTCATTAATTACTGGTGGAGGAGCAAACTGGTTACTGGGTGAAGCGTGTAGTGCAGCCATTAACACAAATCAACAAGCCACCAAGAGGTTATTGTTGTCATTTATACCGTGTCCTGTCATTCGTGGCAAAATTTGATCGTGCCATTTAGTTTTACCGGTAAGTTATTTAGTACCATACAAAAGAACCCTTCTTTTTTATATCCAATATTTTTTGTGATTTCTTTTTAATTCAATTCAACATTCAAATAAAAAATATCACAGTGTTTACCCTATTATCATTCACAGCATTTCATGTATTTTTTAAACTCAACCGTTTGCTTCTCCATTGACAAAGCACCCATGAATCCAGAGATCTTTAGATTGAAATTAAAAAATTAATTAACCACATTCATTATTAATTCTTAATTTTTGTGTTTTGATTTAAATTAAAATACAAATCTTTTACAATTATTTACTTTATTTATATTATAATTGACTTGATACCTTTAAAATAATCTTGTACTGATAACAATTTTTACATTGCAACTGCAATAACTTGCTGATTTTAATTCTTTAAATTTTATTTATTCTATTTTTGATGCACAAAAAGGATAGGCAAGACAACATTTCAGGTCATTATTTTCTGTTTTTTTTTTTAATCTTTCCAATTAATCAATCAAATCAACATTCATCCCTACTTGGTTGTCATCGTATTGATGATTCTCTATTTGTTATGCTATCATAAAAGTAAGAAGATTTATATTATTAAAACATACACATACAAAGAATACTAATATCTTGTATTAATTAATTAAAAAGGTCAAATTAAAAATACAAAACCATATTTTTAATCGAATAGGTAAAAAACAACTTATCTTAATATATTCATTTAAGAAGCATGACAATAATAATTGTAGAAAATTTTTCATGCTTTTATATTATTTTTTTACACCTTTAGAAACAATATTTTTGTTTCAACTTTCAGGTAAGTAGAAGAAAAAAGAATTTTCAAAAATAAAAAAATCTATAAGAATATAGATGAAGGTGGGGAGAAGAATCCAATAAAGGGATAAAAGTTTTCTTTTTTAAGAAAAAAAAAAAGATTGCTTTCAATTGCTAAAAATAATTGTTTGAATAAGCATTGATTATGGCTCTTTCGTTTGACCTGCACCAACGACCACGTCCATTCATGTATGTGTCTATTACTAAAATACAATTTTTATAATATTATATTATATATTTTCAATTTCTTTTTTCTTTTATTTAGATAGAAAAATTACTTAATAAATAATATATTTTTATTCTTAAGAACTTTTTCTACTTTAAACTTCTCATTTTTACTTATAAAATAAAATTGAGTGACTTTTTAAATAAACCGTTGAATTTGATTAGGCCTTGAGGTCACCCAACATTCCCTTAAGGGAATCACATTCATTTATTAGCGATTTAATAATATACATAATGTGAAAGTAATATAAAATTAAGTAACTAATAGCCTTGCTGCTAAAAATAACTTATTTTTAGAAGCGTTTTTTTTAAAAAGGGCAAACTATATAAATTACACTAGTTTAGGTTTTAATTAGTAGGATTCACGTTAGTTTAGAATATTACTTCCTATACCACATTTCGGCATTTGAATACATGTATCATGACTTGCCTGATACATGTGATACATCTATCCGACAGTTAAAAAATCGAGATACATGTTTTATTATTTTTTAATTAAATATGTGTAACTGTTATTCTTAATTAAAGGAGTAATTGACTATTAATTAAAGGAAAACTATATAATTAGACATACTTAACTATCATATATAATATATTTTACCTACAGTTTAAAAATATTACTTATAATATCACTATTTTAATAATTATACCATATATTATAAAAAATTTAAATTAGATATACAAATCTCTTAAATTGGGGGAGGGAGATACACAAATCTCATAATTGTTTGTGTTATTCTAAGTTTCTCATATGCTATTAATCTTAACGCTGGGTCAAATTCTCCTTTGTTGGGCCGTTATTTCTAGTAGATCGTACGAAGAATTATTTGCTTTCTTGAATTTTCCTCCTCTAGTGGACAACAATTCGTGTAATGTATAAATTATTATAAGGAAAAGTTGCAATAAAATTAGCATGCCCAAAAGTAAACCAACCTCTTGGACTGCTACGAAAAACACCGTTGGATTCAGTTTCATGATTGTATTTCAGGCTGAGCACAATATCCTTATGCATCCATGTGGCTGGTGTATTCGGTGGTTTACATTGTTAGGGTAGTTTTACAGCTTTTTTATTTTTATTTTTATAGTAAGTTATTCTCTTTATTTCAATTTATGCGATACTTTCCACTTTTGAAGAGTCAATTTAACTGATTTTTAAAGTTGAATTAAATTAAATTAAATTCAATAAAGTCAAATTTTTAATTCAACAAATCTTTTGCGAGGTGAATTGATGACAAAATTGGTTTATAAGAAAACCAGACCCAGTCTCTCTTGGAATCCTGAATATGCCAATAAATTATGAATTGTACTAATCTGAGTTTTCTATAATAAGTAGTTGTGACTCGGTCTAGCTAGGACAGAGCCATCCTAAAGAGACTTTCTTCTGTTCTAGGTTTCCACAATCTCATATGGGTTTACAATTTATTTTTTTTATTTTAAAAAGGAGATACTGAGGTTAGGATTAAGGTCGATATCAATGATTGATTGTAATATTTGAAACTTCTTAATTAAAGTTTGTAAAACCTCAAATGTGTTATTTGAGATCTTCTTTCGCTTTTTTCCTCCAGGACTAATTTAATTCTTGATTAATTGCAAGTTTTCAAAGTATTTCGTGTAATATTTTCTAGAAATTGTGAAAAAGTTAAAATCTTATACTCTTTTATAACTTTGTTTGATATCTTTCTTGTTAACTCTTTTAGGTTTGAGTAGCAATTTTATCCTTCCAACTTTTTGTAAGAACACCTCCAAACATTATAACAGATAATTCATGTGATAAATGTCACATAAAGTGATGATGGATAAGTAAATGTAGTCCATAATATGTTAGAGAAAATGGCATTTTTTGTATGATTGAATCCATAATAGAAATGACAAACAAAAACCTAAAAAGAGTAAATTAGTTGGTAAAAGCAAAGGCTATATGTCCCAAAAAGTGATGTTGGTTTAGAAAGGTTGAGTGTAGCATTAATAAGGAGACTAGAAAGGCAACCATTATGAACTTATCTACTATTCTTATTTTTATTTCATTTTTTTGATTTAGTACAACGTTCATTGCATTTTGAAGTTTTATTGGGATTTGAATATCATTAGATTTTGGAAATCTTTGATGCAATATGGACCTACAAAAAAGTTTTGAAATACTCTAGTTGATACTAATTGAAAACAAGTACACCCCTATTTGGAGTTGAGTAGAAAAAAAAAGATATTTGAACGAAAACACAAGCAAATTTTATGAGTGAAAATTTGAAAGAACTTGAAAAACTTCTAAGAATGAAAATTGGGTCGATGATATCGATTGATGGGGTGAAGCAACTTTCTAATGTCGAATTCCAAAAACCACGAGAGGTTCCCACATTTTCTTGATCCGTCTCAGACGAAGTAGGAACTTGACACGGGTGAAAGTGAAATTGTATGGAGACTCGAGATCGCAAATAAACTTGGTGTAGTAGCTCAGATTCATCTGCAATACATGTTCTTACTAAACTAGACACATGTCAGTTATAAGAAGTATGATTCTGAAAGAGACTTCATATCTTAGAATTTTAAGTTTGAAGTTGAATTGATGGTGTAAAAAATTGAACAAGTGAGGTCATTAATTAGAAATTCATAAATTAAGAAGGCAAGACAAACAAGTTTATTATACCCTAATTAATAGATAGAATAGGTTGGTAATTAAAATACAGTATTTAGTAGATGTAATATAATCTTAAATTTGGTTAACCTTTTAGTTACATCTGAAATATTTGCTAATGATAGTGTTATCCCCGATATAAAGGATGACAATCAAATCGCATTACCTTTTTGTCCCTTCCTAATTAACCTATCCTTAGTCTTAAGTAGTGAAAATATTAGCACTTTATATTATATATTATATAATAAAGTACAGTACTTAATTTTTTAATTATTTGTTTTTTTGGATTTTTGTTTATTTGTAATTTTTTGTGGGCCCAGGGGCAAGAAAACCCGGAGTTGTGCTGTCCACTATCCATGTTTTGGATATCTCATTTGGGAATTTACTAAAATATTTGGGGTTAAATCAAATTAAATTATTTTAATGTAAAAAAAAGTATCTCTTTTTTTTATAAAAAAAAAAAAAAAGAAGAAGAAGAAAAGAGAAGTGGCTCCTTCAGTACTTACCAGATAATATGCAAAGATAGAATACTGTTTTTGTTTTAAACAACCTCTCTAACTCGAAAATAATTTTTCTATTTTTTAGATAAGGATAGAATCTGTGTACTCTATCCTCGCAGTCGTTGACTTCAAGGATTGTACTGAATATATTGTTGTTAGAATACTGTATTTTTTGTTGTTGTTCATGTTACCTATGTTTGGATCGAGCTTAAGTTAATAAATGAAACAAAGTTTAAAAAATATAGGTGACATAATAATAATATTAATAATAATAATATGCTCAAATTGTTTGGGATAATTTATTCTTTAATAAATACTAAATAACTTGGCAATTCTTTTATATTTATGGTCTATATACGGTAACTTTTGAAATAAAAGATTTTGAGAAATTGACAAAGTTGATCCGTTAGATTTGGGAATTTGTTTAACTTAGTCCTTTAAAATAGTTCTTAGCAGTTTTTGGTCCTCGAAATTTACTAAAACTCAACACTTCTGGTCCACAACAAATATTAAGAAATTTTGTCTATTAGATTTAACTGGAATCGTGAAAGAATTCTTTCTAAGGGTATCTCACATATGGGTGTTGCGGTTTATGCAATTTCTGTTGTTTTTGGTCTATTTCTAATGTCTAATACAATTTTTAGATGCAATTTCTTGCTATCGTTTGCGGTTTGTGTATTTGACCGTATTTTCCTGTCATTTCAGGTTAAAAAAAATTATTTCACAATTCATATTAAATAAAATAATTAGAGTTTGTTAAATATTTGTACGACAAAAAATGCTCACCTTCGAAAACTTAAAAGGACCAAAAACTATTCATTACATTTAAGGCAATATATTTTAATTTAACCCTTTCCAAATATAATTAAGGAAACATTTTTCTCATTTTCATATCTCTTGGTTATTCATATGAATATAACCATTTCACATGATACTAAAGAATAATAATAATAATATACTCAGTGAAATTTTATAAATAAGGTTTGGGGATTGAAGGATAAACTACACACAAATCTTACTCCTGATTCGTGGAATTATAGAAATGTTAATTTACTCTTATTAAAATAATCGTCTCTTTTTAAGAATGACAATTATAATTCAAGTTAATTTTTGCATGCATGCACGGTAACATGTCAGAGTTAAGCGTGTGAGTTACTTGGATCCATAATACAATGTATTTATAAAAAAATTCAAAGTTGTATACATAATACAATATTGTCGAATGATACTCTTTGCATTGCTTGTATTAAGCTCTATCCACTTGAGACTCGACTAGGCTCGATTATATTTAGCTTGACTTGCTTAGGTTCCGATTTCAATAAAACTGATTCAATTTAATTAGAACTTCACTCAATTCAACTCGACAAATATTGCACACTGCACACTTGACATACAAGAAAGTGAAAACGCACCTTAAAGAAGATGTTGAGAAAGGCCGCTGCCACATAACATAAGTTAATTGATATTTCATTTTAATTTTTTTGTCCTACCTTTTCTTTTTCCAAGAGAATGTTCATTTTTTATTACTTATTTATTTTAACTTTTCAATTTACATATTTTATATCATATGATTAAAAAATATTTTGATACATTCTACATATTTTAGCTTAGGAGTGTAAGATTAAAAAACAAACTTTATTTTTTGAGAGAAATATTTAAAGTACCCTGAACTAGAAGTAAATTATTAGTTTCATTTCCGAACTATTGACACCTTGATAATATCCTTCTACTTGACTAGCTAAACGTAGATACACCCCCCAATCTGTCATATGATATAGTAAGTGGTCTCAACTTCTTGTAGGAACACGTAACTCTTAATAAAAAGACGAAAAAGTGTTGAAATTAAAACACTCCTAGATGTATTTAAATTCAGTTAATCAATAAAATGAGTGTTTTTAAGGCTATCAATAATTTCGGAATCAAACTAATAACTCATAACAAATTTAAGGATGTTTTCAATACTTCTCTGTTTTTTTTTTAAAAAAAAAACACAAATGGAGTACTTATGTGTAGTTAGTATACTCCTTGTATATATATGTATGTATAATATAATGTATATGATGTGAATAGAAGTTAGAAGTGTCACATCAAAAGAGCTGGCTTTGAACTCCGTAGTTTGTGGGATTGTGTTTGGGACTACGTATTTGTGTGCCCCAAGGCCCGGCAGCCACCACCTGAGACCCTACCCACCATCTTCTTCTTATTTTTTTTACATTTTTAAAATTGTTTATATAAAACAATTCATTGCCTTCGAATTTGATTAATTCAAATTTATATTACACATTGTAATAGTTATTACCGAAATATTTTGTACATCTCGATTGTATCATTTCTTTCACGATCCTTTCTATCGTTATTATTATATCAATGTATTAGATAGTAAATGCTTCATTTCACTCATTTCTTTCTAAGAGTATTACTTTCTATTTGCATATATGATATGAATCATCCATTCAAGTATTATTTTATTTTTCGCTAAATAGACAAATCAAGGTCATAGATTCTCATACCACCTAGCGACGAATATTCATTATTGTTATGGGTGTATATTCAATGTATAGTCAGTGTATAAATATTATATATTGATTAATTATATTTGTAAAAAATTGTAAACCATAAAGATTGGAATTATTTATTTTGACAATTTTTTTTGGACTATTGCATATTGAAAAATAATTTGAATAATTTATAAGAATGACTATGACAATGTGTGATGTTGAAATTATCGACTCGTTTGCTTGGTGGACAAAACTTCAAGTTTGGAGATGATGTATTTCTTATATGTCTACTTCTTTAATAGTAGCCTCCGTTGTACCCTTCATATATTCTTTTAGTAATGATAATACACTTTGCCTTTAATTTGGACCTAAACTTCAATATTTTTTGTTTCTTAATATTTGATTTCACCTGTCTATATTTGCAATAAAAGACAATATTGTTATATGCCTTGTGAGCGCAAATATTTTTTAATATTAACGGGTTATTTTTTAAAAAACAATTATAAGTAAGTCACTTTATACATTAGATTAATCCTAAAAATAAGATAATCTACCTGATATAAGATATAAACATAACAAATTGTGTAAAAATTAAATTTCTTTCAACAACGATATAAACAAACTCAAATTCTTATATTAAATATTTTGGAGGAACAACATATTAGAATTATTTATTTTTAGTTATTGATTTGTGAAAGTTCAAGTGTACACCTAAATCTAATGTTTTTAATCCTTGTAATTAATAACTTATTTTTCTTATATCTAATACAAAAATTGACGTAACCTAATTAACTTGGAGTAAAGGCACTCTGCATCTCGTAAATCCAAGTTTACTAGTTAATTAATCCGATAATTATGGAAGTTGTCTTGTGCCAAAGACACCTATTGGTCCATTAATAACCGGATAATTTAATTAGTAAAAATTACTTAATTAGTAAAAATATCATTCGAAAAGTGAGTTTCCTTTATTTGAGGTCCATGTCAGCTTAGTGACCCTTCCTCGTTTCTTCTAATCTATATTTAAAATAATTAATAAACAAACAACTCTTTTGAGTTACTCACTCCTCCCAAATTAGTTATCGTGTTCACATCTCGAGAGTTAAATTATGTAAATTTTAATTAATATTTTAAAATATATATTTTTGCATGAAATTAAAATGAAAATGCTTGATGATTGTATATTTTTTGAATATTTAAAATTTTAATTATAAAATACTAAGTTATTGAGGAGTGAAATATGACAACTAATTTAGGACGAAGGATTGTAGTTTTATAATCTTAAACTTTTAGTTGTACAAAAAGACGGTAGAAAAAAAATGTTTACAAGACATGCATGCACATGCTACATGTGATTACTTCAAGCAAAAAAGATAAACTTAATTATCTTAGATAATTGCCGGCCGTCCAAACTTAATTAAGAAAGAGTTGAGTCATATGCAGACGTATAAAAATATTTACAGAATTACATTAATTATTATATATTTATTAGTAAATCTCGTTATAAGTAATTAATTGAATAAGCAATAATTGATAATTTGTAAAATGATTAAATAACATACTATTACCTTATTAATATTTAAATAACCTGACAAGGTAGTTTTAGAAATATTGACTAAACGGGAGGCATGTATATTTAATTCCAAAGCACAGAGTATAATATATAATTTAATAACTTGAAGTTTTTTTTTTTTTAAATTAAGTTCGAAGCTAGAGTACTCTAGTTTTAGCTATGGGTTCGACATGACCCAATAATATTGGTTAAAATTTTATCTCTGTGTTAGAATCTTAATGAATATTTAATTTATACATAATTTATTCAGAATCTAATGATCTGTCTATTCTAAAATTCATAAGTCATAAATTTAAAATTATGGAGCCATAATGTATTTTGCCTTTTCGAATTTATGAAGCGATGATAACGATTTTGTAAGTTTTGGTTATGACTTATGAGTAGTATACCAAAGATAGCTAGCGTCTCTATATGAAATATAATTTATTTTTAACACATTAATTTCTTTCAAAATAAATAAATAAATTATATCCACTCCATCCAACTTAAAAGTCCTATGTTTTCTTTGATTTAGTACGATGTGGAGTTAACTAAAAAATAATTAGTTAGTGTCTGTATTTTAGGCCTATGAAAATTATTGCACGAATTTAAGTTCTCGTGTCTAATTCTGCTGGACATTTTGTGCGTGAGTCAATTTATATGAGGTCGATTATGGATACACAATAATCGGGAGGGGCCTTTTTAATACCATGTAAAGAAATGAATTTAGGGCTTAAATCAACCTCAAATGTTAGCTTATGAGAGGTGATAGTTCAAGACCATACAAGAAGACGATCCATCCCATTAACTATCGATATGAAACGAGTCTTCACGTATAAAGAAATAGATCTAGTAATAGTGGACCCAAGATTTTCACCAAGTGGATTCAAGATATAAAAAATAAATATAGATTTTTAAATGTTGATTATCAGATTTGAACTCAGGTCTCTTGGAAAAACTTGAAGCCCTTTGCAGCTAGGCTAGCATTACACTTGTGTTAAGTGGAGTCAAAATTTAATATATAGCTATATAATTTGAAAACTGATTGAATATATATATATATATATATAGTGTTATTTTTTAATGAAGTTGGTTCATATGAACCCACTTGACCCTATGTAGGTCTGTCTTTGATGTCCAACACCATGTAAGGACACCACCCATCTCATTAATCACCGATATGAGACTCTTCAATACTTCACCTCGCGCTTAAGATTGAACATCTAGAACATGAATAATTTAATGAGGGACCCAATATCGAATGAGATGAATCATGCTCCGCTAACATTTTAAAAAGATGAATCTCAAGTTTCATAAAAATGACTATGTAGAAACTTTTATTTCTCTTTTAATATACTTAATTACAAAAAAATTGTCATTATAGATGGTGTACATACACCGATCAAAGAGCATTATGGACATCAAACCACTCTTAATCATGAAACTGAGTCATATTATATATTACTCTCTTTGTCTCAATTTATGTGACTTACTTTCTTTTTTAGTCAGTCCCAAAAAGAATGACACATTTCTATATTAAGTAACAATTTAACTATAAAATGTCTATTTTATCCTTAATGAAATGATTTACGGCCAAATAAATTTCTATCATTCATTTTGTTCTTTCTTTCTTAAACTTCGTGCCGAATCAAACTACCTCACATAAAATAGGACGGAGGGAGTAACAAATTTCTCTAAATAGTGTAAGTAACTATTAACAAAAAGATAGATGTTAATTTCTATGATTTAAGCTATTAAATATTTTGAGACATATTATTATATATATAAATATATAAAAATGTTAAGTGGATGTGGTGTTCATCATTTCAATATACATTTCCAAAAGTTAATTAAGAAGTGATGAATGCGATCCTAACTGTCATAACCATGTTTAGCACTAATCAATAATGGCTTAATTAATAAAACCATTAGTTAATGATCAAAAAGCATTTCTTTTATAAAAGGAAAATAAGGAAAGAAATAAAGCTAGTTTTGGAATGATTCAAATAAATGATCCACGTGTCAAGCTGTAGATGACGTGGATCTATGCTGAGTCAACAAGCATCACATGGGTGAGAGGTAGAAAAACTATGCTTCTTAAAGCCATGTGGACAAAGTTGAAACTACAAGACAGAGGAGACTTGGATGTGTCTTAGTTGTACATTTGCATTAAATTAAACATAATATATTTTAATAAAAATTATATTTATCACACACCATGTCTATCCAACTAATTCTATTCATTGTTATTGTTTTTCTTTTATTGCCATTGGAGTGCAGCCAGATAAGTTTGAGGGGTTTATCCAAAAAAATTCGGTGAAAATTACACTATTTATATATAATTAAAATTATTTTATATGTATATGTGAGAGATGTTAAATTCTCTTTGATTTTTTTTGTATTTTGAATTTTCTTAATGAAAATGTTGATTCCGTCACTGGGTGCGACTAGGGTTGGGGTACCTCTAAATAAATGATTGGACTTAGCTCTTTTTTTCCTTTTTTTATTACTTGCCACCATTTTTTTTATATTTTAATTTAATTTCTCAAAAATAATGTCCAAGGTAGATTCCTTTAACCCAACCAACCCATTATCAAATTTGACATGCTAATGAGCACAAGAGCCAAGACAAAATCTAACAGTTATCACTTCCCTTTAATCTGATTCACTAAATATAAAATGTTGAAAAGCATAAATATTACTCTATAAATTACTCAATGAAAAGAGAAAAAAATAATTGTGGTGGAATTTGGGCCACTTGTTAAAATCAGAAATTTTTGGAATCCTTTTTTAGTACTCCCTTTGTCAAAGGTTAATTAAGATTTCAGCATGTTCATTAGGAAAATATTATATATAAAACATAGTTTGTCAAATTATTTTTATTTATATATTGAAAACTAAATATTTTTCTTTATTTTCATTTACTTGTTCAATATACTATTTTTTAAATTTTCTGTTTTAACAGATTAAGAGAATTTATTTTTTCAACCTTAATCTGATCATTAAGTAACTATTTGTTAAATTAATTAGAGTATAGTAGTTTAATTTAAAATTTTAGAATATCAATAACAAAAATGACTAAATAAAACAAATACTAAGTTAATATTTTTTTTAAATGGACGAGCAAAATATAAATTGAACAACCAAAAGAGCACAATGAGAGTATTACTAGAAAATGGATATAGCTAATCACTTTTGATTTCTTTAACAGTAAGAAAAAGACTAAAATAATATGATTAATTGTGTCTTAATTTTGATTATTGTTATTGTTACGAAAATATCAAATTGTAAATATCCACTCAATATTTCTATGACTTTTTGAATAACCATGCGGCAAAGAAAATAGCTTATGCTTGCAATTTTTCGCACAATTTCATAAAAGATTATAAATTAAACAAATAACTTACAAATCACTTTTTTAAAAAACATAATAGCTAAATTAATGTTTTTTATATACTAATCTTAAGTGAAATAAAATCTTTCATTCTCTCTTTGTATTTCTTGTTGCCTTATATTTTATTATTTCGTTATAGATTTAAAATTTTATAAATAAAAGAAAAGGCGTAATAATTATCAAATAACTGGTAGAGGGCCAGTTATAAAGACTAGGTGCCGCAACAAATATTACTTGGGAATAAACTATAGTATATATTTTTATTTTCTTATAAAAAAGGTAATAAACTATGGTATATATCTTTAAGCTGTGGAACTTTAAAAAGTAGACCCCCAATCATTTCTTAGGAAATTGATCCATTTTCCAGACACGATATTTAATTTTTCTTCTACTTCTTGTTGGATCTGGTTATTTACAAAAATCAACTTGAAATATTTAAAGATATTTTTTTTCCAAATTGATTATTAAAAAATGAAAGCTTATCATTGTAAACCTTACATTTTATAGGTTCTAATTTAATAATCACAAGGACCTTCATCTTTAGTTTCACTTTAATTTCTCCATGTCTAAGTGCCTCTCCATTTTAGAAAATTTAAATATGTATAGAAAAGAAATAAAGTGATAAAGAAAAATATAAATAATGTTAAAGAATTATAAAGGAGTGTATTGGCTTTCACGTTCAGAACGCCAATTTTAGTTGAAGTTTCAAATTTACATATAAATAAATTCAATAAAAACATGCACATAACACATTATAAATTTAATCTATTTTTACTAAAATATTTCTTTTTGAGACTTCGTCATTTTGACTTCTATTTCGTTTACTTGATCAACTAGCAAATTATTGTTTGAAAATCAAGAATAACATTGTTGAGCAAGCTTAAAAATTTTCGGTAAATTTATTACAAAAACAATAAATTTAAACGAAAATCCGCATGCAAGAACATTTCTATCCTTTTTAAACAAAGAATTCGAAAGACATTGTTATGATATGGTTAAATTTATGAGCAAGAGAAATGATATATATTCTTTTTGCAATAGAATCCTTTATATTGCAAGCTTTCCGAACAAATTATAGTCTGAGTTAACAAAGAGTTTATACCGATTTAATGTTATTCGTGACTAATTCAGTATGATAATTTGATTAAATTATATATAATCTAAAATTATATCGATCTATTATGATTTATTTGAATTTTTGACTCCCTCTTGCTCAATTTAATCCAAAATAAAAAGAATATTTCTTTACAAATTTCAATTTAAATAGCATCACAAAAGTATTTTTTTTAATGCAAATTTACCCAAAAATCCGTAGACAATCGGGCGACTGGTGGTGGGGCCCGATCCACAAACACGTCATCCATCAAAATCCATTTCTCGTTGGGAACGCCTTATAATTCGCGTTCCTGATAACCAGGAGTATACTCTGCCCGTTCTAAATTAGTTATCATATTTTATATTCTTTAATTTTATCATTTAGAGCTGATATATCAATAGTTATGAAACTAGGTTCATATATACCTCTACTATTATACAAATGACTCACATATATCTTTTTCCTCTAACGAAAAGTGAAAAAAAATTATTTTTAATTTAATTTTTTAATTATTATTTTAAAATAAATCCCATATGGTTATATTTAATCCTCCTCAAACATATTTTTATTTTTATTTTTATTGTTTCAATGACTAATTTAGATTTATTATTTTGATGATCAAATTTATTTATGTTTCACTAAAAAAACTTGTAAAATTTATTATAAATGACACAATTTTTTTCTTCAAATACAAAACTAAATTACAATATAGCGAAAAAAATAAGTTTGAAATTATAATATAGCCACAAAAAATAGCTTTAAATTTTTGAAATTAAAAAAAATAAAGTAAGAAACTCAAATAATGATAATCAAAGAAGTCAAAAAATAATTTATGTATGAAAAAGATTAAAATATACCTTGAACTTTGCTAGAAGAAACATATATACCCCTAAATGATTTTTAAAAAACATTAAAAGTCAAAAATATAAATTTAAAACTAATTTTTTCACTTCCGTTAAATGAATGTATATGTGAGTTCATTTTGTAATGGTAGGGGTATATTTGAGCCGTTTGTATAACAGTAAGGGTATATATGAGTCACTTTCATAACGAGGGCATATCAACTCCAAATGACAAAGTTGATAGGTATATCAGACCCTTTTCTCTATTTTATTTTTGAATTTTAATTAATTGTTATATTTTATTTTTTTGAGAATTAAATTATGATTGAGATATTAATTATTATTTTTATCATATGAATTGAAAAAGATTACAATTAATACTATTTTTCATATGATTTTGAAGGTATAAATTTTAATTTTAAAATATTATATTCATAATTTTAATCAATCGAATTCAATATTTTCCTCCATACTAAACGCACTTAAAAAATATCCTTTTAATGCTATTACTTTTATTGTGTGTTAGCAAACCTTCCACATAATGTCTTCAACATATTTTATAGATTTAATTGCAACGTGTTAAGAATTAGTACAATTTCACATTTTATTAATTAATATATCTTTTTCGTCGTGCAATTTTTATTGTTTTAAGAAAACCTTGCACACTTTTTTCTTGAAAGTTTGGGAATTTTCTGAAAAACTTTTTGGGTTCAGGACAAAAGTTCTAACAACTATTCAACAAAATTTTCAGGAAAAGGAAAATCTCCAAATGTTCTTTTTTTTTTTTTCCTTCTAAATACGCAAAAATTAGCTACTCCTTATTTTTAAAAACACATTTAAGCGGTCTTTTGACAATTTATTAAGACTAAAAAAATTGTCCAACATACCATGTAAGATATTTCAAGTACTCTATGTAAGAGGTGAAATAAGTTCAACTAGTAATAAAATTCAATAGAAATTGTTGGATCTGTTGTAAAATATAAGTAATATAGATCCAATATATGGAGAGTAGAATGCAGATATTATCTTATTCAAATGTTTTCAAGTGTGTATCACAATGGTGAATGAGTAATGATAACCTTATTTATAGATTGAGAAATCACTTCAAAAGTCATTATATTAAATACAGAACCTAGGAAATATGTATACATGAATGTAAATAGTTCATGTATTAACTAAATGGACAATCCACTCATTCAATAAATTTATAACAAGATCAAACTTAATAATATTGTTATTAAACATATTTTGCTCTTATGTAAATGAATTTCCAAGATTTAACAACCACTGTTAGTATCAATAAGGAGTTGAAATAACAAAAAAAGCAAGTTAGTTATAATTTTTTTTTTTTAAAAACAACAGCTGATTAAAAAGAGTAATTTAGTAGCAAGAATATTTTTTGTATTGGTATTATTCTCATATAAATGATTATGTACATATGTAAGTGTAATATTCAGAACACTATCGGGAGTGATTCACATGTGAGGTTAGCAAAGCGTTTGCTCAAGGCATCCAAAATTTTGAGGCTTAAAAAAAAAATTATAGTGATTTTTATGATTTTAATTTCACTTTAAACAATATTGAATATTATTAAAAAAATATAAAATTTAAATTAGACAAAGAAAGAAAGAAGAATTAACTATTTTTTGTCAGAAATATTTTAGAACTTTGAATTAAACAACTTAAATCTTTATGTTAATAAATATTTTTTTTACAAAAACATCTAAATTGATGTATTGCAAACAAATGGCTAATCCTCTATAGTTATTTCTTACACTTATAAATAATAATATTATTATGTGAACTACACTAAAAACAAGTAAAATCTAAGAATAAAAAGACAACCCTAAGTTGATATTATTTTTCCGTATATATTTAATGTCTTTTATTGTAATTTGACTTTAAATATCAAATGATGGTTGATTCTTAACCGTGATGATAAAGAAGATAGACACCGTGACTGATGAAATGAATTGAAAAAGAGGAAGAAGTGAATCTGAAAAAAGAAAATAGAGTAAAAATTCACCTTGAGTTGTCGATCAAGAAGATTGAAGAAGTTTGCTTATCTAAATAATATTTTTTTTTACAACAATTGCATATATACAATGTAATTATACCAACCAACAATTGCATAGTGTTTCAGCAAATTAAAAAAATAAGTAAAACAGAACAAGTAACTTAAGGTAAGCTTGAAACAAACCTTAAATAATAAAAATGTTTTTAAATTCATAAACGAAGTAAGTTCAATTCCAATCCAATTTTCATTTGTTTAAAAAGAAACTAAATCAGAGTTGTTTGATTTTTATCATAATCGTCTTGCATATTATCGACTTTAAAAAAGGTAAATTAAAAGAGTCAAATTCGATTTTATCATAATGTTTTTTTTTCTATTTTCACATTATAAAATGAAATTTGATTTACTTGATGAATTTATAGAAGGTGGAATTGTGGTAACACCCAAAGTAGAAGGTGTTTGGTTGTAAATTGATGCTAATCATTGGACAACTCATATATACAATAAGAAGAGTAGTATAAACAAGTCAAACAACAGATAGAGAGAAACAGAACTGACTCAAAAATATAGATGCAGAGAGCGTGAAATACACGCGTGTTGAAAGTGCGTGACCTCGTAAAAGGCGGGGAGCAACTCGTCGTCTCCAATTTAAAAAAAAAAAACAAAAAACAGAGTGATCCCTCTGTCTAATTGACACCACAAAATAGTACTAACGAAAATACTACTACAACTATATTATACTCTCACACTACCAGCTGAATCATTTCTTCTTAAACAATTACAAAACAAGAGAGAGAAACAAGCTTTTTTTTAGAGAGAGAAAACAGAGTTCTTGAAGTTTTTTTTTTTTTTTTTTTTGGCTGAGAAGAGAAAAAAAAGGAGTACTCTGAATGTAACCAGAAAAATTTAAAAAGGAGGCGGGGTTTTCACGGTATAAAAAATTGAAATAAAATTAAACATAATACGAAGACTACCAAAAGGCACATGGCTTCTTGAGTTTGGTCTCCACATATTTTTTGTTTTTCACAAATTAGTATTATTTTTTCTTTTGCTTTCACATGGTCTCCTTTTACATTCTTCATAATGGTCCAAAGGTTTTGGGTATTATTTTTATCTTTGACTGAACACTTTCAAGAGATTCTTTCAGATCTACAGTGAAAAGTAGAACAAGGGTGGGTGTTCTCTAAATTTTCATAACCAACTTTCTTCTTCTTCTTCTGGTTTTGGTTTAATGGAAAGTTATTTCAAGAATTCTTGAAAATAAAGAAAGGTGGCTCTACTTTAATGCAGTTTGGTTGACTTTGGTATATGTGTACGTGAAATTTGATCTCAATCTCAATTTGCCACATTTCCATTGGAATACGCAATTTGATTTTGCGTTTGCGTTGCTTATTGTATGATGAATGAGTTGATAGATGATTCATTTCTCTGGTGAATTATTAATCTTAAATATATGTCCCACCTCAATTATGTTGTTGAATTGTATTCTTTATGTTCTTGTTGGAAGTTGCACTAAAGGGTGATTTTTTTTTTGTTCTCTCTCTTTCCATCTCATTTCGTTGCTCCAGTTGAATGCATAGCTTTAAGTTGTTGGTAGTTTTTCTGAACAGTTTAAATCATAAGCTTTTGATTGCAGAAGAATTTTTTACATCAAATGATTGTCATTTTTTTTTTTGGCTTCTGTTGTAATAATAAAAGAATGGCAAAGTTGATGTTTTTCATTAATGATCTGTGATGAAGCAAAAGGGATGATGTTAAAAAAAATTCATATCCCATATTTGGATCTTAATAAAAAAGCGGCCTACTAAATGCTTGTTGAAATCTCTCTGAGAGATTCAGCTTTGTGTATATTTATCCAATAGGGATCAATACACTCATCTTTCTTGATCATTTTGTTTGCAGATGTTGTTGAGCAGTTGAGCTAAAGGATCTCGAATGGTTACGTGGGCCTAGAAACAGTTTTTCACGATCTTATTGAAAATTCGATTCAGTTATGCTCAGATGCGAGAATTGTTTCTTCAGAGCTAAGTTAAGCAATAGTTTGACTTTCTAGTTGTATGTAACATAATTAGTCGAAGATGGTTTGCGAGATGGAAAGTGATCAAACAGAGTACATGGAGATGGAAATGGAAGTACTTTCGTCGATGTGGCCTGAAGATATGAATGAAAATGGAAAACAATTCAATATAGATTGGCCAGGAGAAGACCAAGATATGTTGGAGGAGGTTAATATCAATGAGGATTCCACCATTGTTGATTTCAAGCGTCTTGTGGAACTTACTAATTATAGCGAAAAAGGGTCATCTCAGTTGGCTTACTTGGTGAAAAATTGGGAATATAAACAGGAAAATGCTGTAAGGCTACTTAGAGAAGAGCTTGACAATCTTAGCAAGCAACAACAAGAATCAGAGCTCAAGAAATTGGAGATATTGGAGAAGTATCAATTCGAGGAAGAACGATATGGAGGTGATAAGCGTCCAATAGCTATATTGGATGAAGAATTGAAGAGATACATATTCCAGGAGGCTCCTAGGAAAAGGAATGATGTGAAAATTCAAGATAAACTAGAAATAGATGCTGAGTATGACAGTATAAAATACTGGAAGCAGAGAGCTACACATTTGGAGAAGTTGTTGGAAACGAGAGCTCAACGGGAGCAAATACTAACTGAGAAATTGCAGGAAAGCATAGAAAATCTTGAAAGACAGTCCTCTCCTGTGGAAGAATTATCTCAGATTCTGAAAAGAGCAGATAATTTCTTACATTTTGTCCTCCAGAATGCACCGGTTGTCATCGGCCACCAGGTCAGTTGTCATTTGGAATAATTTGATGAGTATTCACTTACCTAAATTGGAAATGCTCCCAATTTCTTGTTCTAGTTCTGTAGATGTTACCTTGTTGTGTCCTCATATTTTACAAAATTCCAACCGATTTATTTTCTCTTCTTAACTTTTTGTTTCTTCAGTCTAGTACAAACATTGGATAAATCAAGTACTTGGGCTATAGTCAACTACTTAATTTGGTTTAAGTGGTATAAAGCCATCGTACAAACTCTTTTCTCTATACTACTAACAATACCATCTGTTGCCTGGGACATATGAAGCTCGTGGATCTTGTTAATTAAAACCACGAATCTCCAACCAATCGAAATAGGAAGAAAGGTGGTAATAATTGATGCTTGTATGGTGGTCTTCTTTGCATGACCTTTAAGGTTCAACTTAAGCCAGATAAGGGAGTAATGAAAAATATTCTTGTCAAACGTCTTGTAGTGTTTGTTTGCATCAGTTGCAAGTGTGAGAAAGTCCTGGCTTCCAGCATAGTGCCATTGATGTCAGTAGAAAATTCAAGCTACATGGAGTTAGTGTCGAAGAGCAGTCTAACTCCCATTCCTCAATTATTGTAAGAGACAAAAAATTGATTGGATATCTCCACATACCTCAATGATCTGATAAGTTTTTCTGCTCGGATATTAGAAGTGATTGGGATGATGACATTTTCATTCTACTTATTCCCTCAACCCCTCTTCCTTGATACAATCGCCCTCATTTGTAAACAGATGTTGGATCATTTCCAAATCATTTTTAACCTCTATATAATTTTCCTTAACTATATTAAAGGCATACTAATTATTGACATAATATGTTTTGAAGAAACTAAGTGTTCTGATATTCTTTTGTGCAGGACAATGAGTTACGCTATCGTTTTATCTACAATCATTTCCCAAGTTTGCGTGAAGAGGTATATCAACCTTAATATGCTTTAGAACTTCTCCTTCAAAATGTGAGGTTGCTCAATATTCTTTTTGAACCGGAATCAGCATCTTCTATAATCCATCAGTTCACTTTGATGAAATTTCTTCGACATTTAGAATCTGGTATGTTTTTTCCTCAATCATACTTATCTTTCAGGATATCATTGGCAAAACAGATGTAGAGATTTTTACTGGTGCTGGTGTAAAGGAATCTCAAGACTTCAAAAGAGAGGTTTTGGAACGGGGAATACCGGCAAAGAGGGAGATTACATTTGACACAGGATTATTTGGGTCAAAGACTTTTTTAATATATGTAGAACCTGTGTTCAGTAAGGCAGGAGAGACCCTTGGTGTAAATTATATGGGAATGGAGATAACTGATCAGGTGAGTTAGATTCTTTACCATTAACTCTAGATTCTTCACCGGTTACTCTTGTTGGTACTCAGCAGTAATTTTTCCAAGGAAGTTTGAGTTCTGATGTTCAAAACATCAATTTAAAGAGCTGATACCATGTTATATACCCTCTCTACATCGTTCTGCTAATTCGTTGAGCTCTATCATCAATGTATTTTGGGTGAATGATTCATGGAAGCTCAGTAGCAATGTCATGGTCAAATTGCAGGTAAGGAAAAGAGAAAAAATGGCAAAGCTGCGCGAAGAGATAGCTGTACAGAAGGCCAAGGAGACTGAACTTAACAAAACTATTCACATAACAGGTTCCTTTTTAACATATTATAGGCTTTATGCACATATGTGAAGTCATCTGCTAGAAGAATAAACATCACTAAGGTTATATACTTCATTTGTTGCAGAGGAAACAATGCGAGCGAAACAGATGCTTGCAACCATGTCTCATGAGATTAGATCTCCTTTATCAGGAGTTGTCAGCATGACCGAGATTCTTTCAACCACAAAACTGGACAAGGAACAGCGTCAGCTTGTGAATGTAATGTTGTCTTCAGGAGATTTGGTTCTTCAACTAATAAATGACATCCTTGACCTTTCCAAAGTCGAATCAGGTTTAATTTCATTCTCTTCTCTTTTGCATTGCAGTATTTGTTAAGAATATTTGATGTGATCTCCTAGATGTTTGTATTTGGATGTTTCTACGAATCGTGTAGATCTAGTTTTAACTCTGTCTATCTTAGGAATGAATTCCATGAGTTTTTCATTTGTATGCTCGGCTGGGATAGTTGAAGGCAGAGTTCACTAGTAGAATAGCTTAAGAATATAGTTCAACCCCAAAGTGACCTTTCTATGTTATATTTTCTTTTCTATGTGTAGATTTCTTTTTGGATTAGCCAAGTTCTTACTCTGTGGAATTTTCTGTAAACAATTTTTAGTGATTTTGTTTCTTGTCTTAGCAGTAATTAACTACATACATGATTTTGTTTTTTGTCTTAGCAGTAACATTAACTTGATTGTCCTGAAAAAAGGTTATTGTCTAATTCTTGTTCAGGAGTAATGAAGTTGGAAGCCACAAAATTCCGACCAAGGGAGGTTGTAAAGCATGTCTTGCAAACTGCAGCAGCATCACTACAGAAAATATTAACATTGGAAGGCCACATTGCTGAAGATGTTCCCATTGAGGTAAGATTTCTCATGAATTATAAGAACATGACAACAAAAACCCGCGGGGATCTGTATTCTTTTTGCCCATACCAAGACCAACCTTACTGTCATTCACTAATGACCATCCAATTGAAGAGGAAACTTTTTAACTACTCACTATTATTCCTTCAAGTACGCGAGTGAGATGAGTTCTATGGAAGAGGTTGAAAATTTGGGAAAATTTGTACATGTTTCTCGATCTCGACATTTTGCAGTAATGATTCAGAAATTGGACATGCTAAAACTATGTCTAACTGGTTCTTTCGCCCCCCCACTCATTATCTCTGTAGTTTATCTTTTATGACCTTCCTACTGAAGAGTTTTCCTTAAATCAGGTTGTCGGGGATGTATTAAGAATTCGCCAGATTCTCACGAACTTGATCAGGTATGAAAATCTTTTGGTGGCCGAAGGCCTCTATGGTGCTATCTTTCATGCTAATAATACTTGTTAGTTAAAACATCTACTGCTGCATATTCTGATTTCTTCTTTAGTCTTGCTCTCATTTTCCGCAAACGAGAGATGTCTCCACAATGGAAATGAAATGAAATGTGTACATAACTTCCGTTGCTTGAGCATGCCAAATGTTAGCATCTTGTTATTTCATAGTACTGTACCAGAGAGTTAATTTTTTCCCTTGTGTCATAAAAGCACTTAACTTTCTCCAACTTCTTTCTGAAAATTCCCCATAAATAACTGTATCGAAGACATAGGAAACCTGAGTAGTTTCTTATGTTATGCAGCAATGCTATAAAATTTACTCATGAAGGGAAGGTTGGTATAAAGCTATATGTGGTTCCTGGTCCATGTTCTGATGTGAAACAAGGATCCCATAAGAGGATGGCTTCTGATCATTCAAAGGTTTTAGCAAAGATATGTAAGGAAGATAAGTGTACATCACCATCTCACAACGCCCTTGATCGTAAAGGCTCTGGTGGATGCAAAGATGCCGATGGTGCAAATGAGAGATTGATGCAGAACGGGGAGGGCAACTATTCAGAACAAAATGGAGCTTCTATAGAAGATGAAGTGGATGATCCTAATCAACAGGAAACAACTGTGTGGATACGTTGTGATGTTTATGACAGTGGGATTGGAATACCAGGTACTTCTTGCAAACTCAGCCTTCCCATGACCTGGTTGCTGATCCATAAACTTCATGGATACCTTTGACCTTATTTTGTATATAAAGTTTATGTTTAATGCACTGACAGTGTAAAATTTGTTCAAAATATTATGTTAGAGTAACTTTCCACATGAGGCCTGATATGATAACTTGGAAAATAGAGCAATAATTTGCTATAACCGGTTAAGTTGCACTGATAAAACTCTTTTAATATCTTTAGCTTTTTTTCCTACTGTTGCTAAGCCAGTTTTACCTTGATTAACAGAAAATGCTATACCCACTCTATTCAAGAAATATATGCAAGTCGGAGCAGATACTGCTCGGAAGTATGGTGGGACAGGACTAGGATTGGCAATTTGCAAACAACTGGTAATTTTCAAAACCTTCTAAATTCCATTTAGTTTCAACTTTGTTTTTGAACAGAAGTTCAAAGATTTAAATATGTTCCATTGAGAAAATTTTGGTGAAATGCAAAGGATGCTGTTCTACTAGGATCGTCTTGGCAAGCCTTCCATCATTTGAGGTTACTGCATCCTATTTATGATTGGATATTGTCAAGACAATCCAAACATATGCAGTCTTCAAATGTAGGATGATGAACCTAGTAGGACGACCCAATCCTTTCAAATGTAGGATGACGAACCCAAGGGCCGACTCATATTCTTTTGAAAGTTCATTAGACTTTTAGAGTTCTCAAAAAGGATGAATGCAGAGTAATTTGAAGTGTGTTCTCAATAATGAGATAAAGTAATGGAGAAAGAGCCTAATGATAGGACAAATCATCTAGTACTCAAGTTGATATTCTTTGATAATTTGACTTTTGTGGATTTTTGGCCATAACATTACTTGTGAAAATATGCCTTTACTTCACAATGTAGTGGCAAATTGTGAAGTTACATTCCTCATATCAAGTCATGGGGCCTTTATAATTACATGGCATAGTCTTCTATCTTATCTTGGTTCATCTGAACTAGTAAGCTATGTTTCTCGAACTCTTCAAAATGTCAATGGGTGCGTATTGGATCCTTCAAAAGTAGTGCATTTTTGAAGGATTCAACACGGGTGCGGCATCATTTTTGGAGAGTCAGAGCAACATAGCTAGTAAGTTATTTTTTCTTAGCAAGCATCATTTATAGTCCACAAGTATTGCCACATTTTGATGCAACTCAAAATTTTGGCATAGCAATTTTCACTTATACTATATGACTTTTGCAGAACTGTATATGATATTAGTACTTACCTTGACGCCTCATATTCTAATTGAACAGGCTGAGCTTATGGGAGGTCATATGACTGTATCCAGCAAAGAGCACCATGGATCTACCTTTACATTTATTCTACCTTACAAAGTTTCACCTGTATGTGATAGTTCAGATGATAATGAAGAACTCTCTGAAATGGACAATCATGATACTTCTTCTGAAGGAAATGATGATGATATAAATTCCGGGTTTTTCCAATTCCAACCGCGCACTTTAGGTTCTCTGTTTTCTTCTCATAGTTCTGGAAGAGCCACAAAACTTTCACCAAATGGTTTTGGGTATAACAATTTGAATAAGACTAATGGATTTCAAGTGAACTCCCATTCTTTCCCTTTAGATAGCAATACATCAAAAGAGACAGGTTCAGTAGAAGATGCATGTTCAGTAGCTGATGCTGTTGAGACATGTTCTGATCCTGAATCTTCCTTCAGACACACCCGAAATTCTGGCAATCCAAGCACGTCTGGTAGAGAACAAAAGATTAACGGTGTTTTGGATCATACCCCTTGTTTATCTTCCCCTAATTCAGAAACGACAAACAGTGATCAGGGTGAAATTACAGAAAAAATAGAAAAAAGTCAGATACAGGAACAACCTGATAGAAGTTCTGAGTGTTCTTCTAGCAAGGATGCACAAATTTCAAAAACCTCTTTGAAACCCAAAATCCTCCTTGTAGAAGACAACAAAATACTTGTGATGGTAACACGTTCGATGATGAAGCAGTTGGGTCATGACATAGATATAGTGAATAATGGTGTAGAAGCTTTGCGTGCTGTTCAACGCCACAGATATGACCTCATTCTAATGGTACGTTAACTGAACATTTGGTTTTCTTTCTCTAAAGATTTTGTATGTTGCATGGTGGCTCATAACTCACTTAATGTCCTACACACGCATGTTTATTGTTCATTTCAATATCAATTGCTGCAGTGGCGGATCCAGAATTTATACTTTGTGGGTTCTGATATGTATAGCTAACTCTTGTTTCCCACACATATACATAGAGTTTGACCCCAAAATGTTAGGTTCTACTGAACTCACGAACGCTGGCTGGATCCACCACTGATCTGTTGTACAGTTAATTAATGAGACTCCTTGAACATTTAAATAACAGAAGGTTAAGACTAGGAACTTTCCTCATCATTTGGTCCATAAGTAGAGGTAGATCTTAATCAGTCCAGTCTCCAGATAATAAACGTAGCACGAGGGGATAATGCACTTTCTAGTCCAGTGTTCGCAGCAGATGACATATACCAATAACTTAGCGGAATATTTACTTGATCTCAAGCTCTACATAGGCTTACATTCGGTATCAAATATTAGTCAGGGAGGAATTCATCCTAACTTGTGCTGGTCATTATTTTATTTATGCAGGATGTATGCATGCCAGTCATGGATGGACTTCAAACTACAAGATTGATACGATCATATGAAGAATCTGGTAACTGGGATGCAGCAAAAGATGCTGGCATTGATGAAGAGGTTTCTCCTTCAAATTCCTTACAGAGAAGTGATGAATCCTCCACGAAGCGTATTCCTATAATTGCAGTAAGAACATACACTCTAAATGCCTTAATTGCCCATGCTTTACGGCCTCTATAGTTCCATATTATCTCTTGCTTGCTCCATTTCTCTCTCTGTTGTCTGTGCCTTTACAATATCATTCTTACAATTCAGAAAAATGTCTATAAATTGTGATCAAGTTAGCTTCATTTGCAAAATCCGGCTATTGAATTCTAGCCTTGTTTTTTTTTTGTTGTGTCATGCAACCTTTCTTTCCATCAATTTTCTGCTGCAGCTAACAGATGAAACTCGTTCACTTTATCGCAGATGACAGCCAATGCAATATCGGAAAGTGCAGAAGAGTGTTATGCAAATGGTATGGACTCTTTTGTATCAAAGCCAGTAACACTTCAAAAATTAAAAGAGAGTCTACAACCGTATCTACCATGACATCTTTTCTTGTAAATGAATGCACCTGTACAGGAATAGAAAAACAAAACAAAAAAAAAAAAAGAAGAAAAAGGAATGTGTTTAGGAAATTTTGTACTCAAGTTGCTGTGCTGCTAGTTGTCTTGTTCAGAATGATGTACATTAATAGTCTGCCTTCTGTTCCTCTACTAGTCCTCATAGCAGCAGCAGATCACATATCTGAAACTCATGTATCTGGACTTACCAAAATGGAAAAGGTTTTTTTATATGAATTCCATTGAAGAGGGAATAAGTCATGAGAATCATTATGTATCACTATGTGTGACATATTTTCAATCAACTCACACTGTTTACTATCCCGACTTGTTTGAGATTTGAGGCGTTGTTGTTGTTGTTCTCACTCCACTCCATTCCAAAAAACTAAAATAATGAGCAGCTATGTATTAATACCAATCATAAAGACAATCTCTAACCTTACAATTAGTAACATTTTACAAAAGAAGCCAACTCCCACGACCTAGTCTAGACATGTAAAAGAGCTTCTAAATAGAGTAATATAAAAAAAGACACAACTTTCGCCGCAAAGAGAGGAGCAAAAGTTGATGATGCTCACTCGCGCTCCATGTAAGAGACTTCAAGTCAATATGCATCACACTACACTCCAAAAGGACATAACAAGAGTATACAACACACATACTAGTAAGCATTATCGGTCGATCAGGCTTAGATCACACAACATAACATAGAAATTACAAGTTTAATATGAAAATTCTATACAATAACTTGTTAAGATGTTCCACATCGGTAGAGGGATGGATTCGGACAAACCTCCTCTCATGAGCTATTTATGTCATATATTTTTGACAATATAATTCCAATAACTTTTAACAAGCATCAGAAATATATGTGATTTTCCTTTGTTTCTATTTAGTTGTCATTATTTTAGGTTTTAAGCCCCATACGAAACTAGATAAGTTTACCATTGTATTTTTATTTAGTGTTTTTTTGAACTCAAGTTTTCAATAAATGAACATGAATTAATTTACTTTGATTAACTAATTTAACCAATAAAAATGAATTAATTACTTAATTTTTCTATGTTGGGCAAATGTGCAAATAACTTTCAAAAGGTAAAAAAGATATAGGAAGAATAGTGTCATTTATGCATTAATTTTATGAAATGACAAATATTCAGACATCTATTTTTAGTAAGGACCACATATAAATAGTAACATAGGGAATACTTTTAGTAATAGTGATGCTATCCAATTAAACATGCCACCTCACTTTTTTATTATTCAACTTTATTACTCTCTCAATTTCAAAATAAGTGAATTGTTAACACATTTTTCATAGTTCAAATTAATTTAATTGTTCAATCTTTAAGAATAATTTTAGAATCTTCTTTCATTTTTACCCTTTATTTGGATTTTCTAAGTGACTGGTTCAAGAAACTCTAATTGCTTTGAAGTATTGAGAGTAGTTATCATAATCAATGTTTAATCATTCTAAAGAGAAATATAACAATAATTAAAAAGGATAAAAATGGAAAGTAATGTCGAATTAATGTCTTAATATTCTTTTCTTAAAGGGTATACAATATTCCAACCACCTATTTTGAAATGGATCGCTAGAGAGTATGAGAGTAAATATCTCAAAAGGTCACTCAATTATGAGAAATTATCTTACAAAATCATTAAATTTTGTATTGTATCAATAAAGTGATTTAACTTGAAAGTTTTCTCTTATAAAATCACTCAACTATATTTAGAAGGAAAAAAAACTTACGAAAAATTTAAATTATTACATATATTTTTAAAATATCATAAATGAACCTCGAGTTAAATGGGAGCGGATTTGCTCCAGTAATGTTCAATAGTGGGTTCAGCTTGATACATCATTTTACTTTTTAGTGTAAAATAAAATTCATAATTAACGATTAATATTCCCGTGAAGTCGTTGACACTTTTTTATTTTACCCTATTTTGATAAACATGAAAATTGAATGTAAAGAATAGATCAAAATACTCTTAAAATTGGCCCAACTAATTTATTATTATCCATCCTTTTTTATTTATTTATGAAAATGAAAACGCTTAAAAAGTAAAATTGCTGCTACATCATTTCTGTTCGCGCGGTTTATAAAAAAATCAATAAATTAAAAAAAATATTTTATAACTTCATATAGAGGAAATAAATTTTAATTTTGTTATATTGATTAAAACACAAAAATAATATCTTTATTGGTGTTAGATGAACCGCATTTAAAAATAAATAAATTTGCATTTCAAATTTCAAAAAATGAAATAAAACTAAAATCATAAAAACACATAGCATAACATATTTTTTAACAAAGTGAAGTACATATGACATTATTATGCATATTTGATATATGCTTTGAGACAATATATTGAAAAGAGCACAAATTTTTTTCTTCAAAAAATTGATGAATCATTGTATGTACAATAATGTAGTTGTCTAAACAATGATACTTCCGCATGGCATCTCTATGAAAAACTTGCATAATTATGCTTTCTAAACTCATTTAGCACACTTTTATGGTGACAATAGAGAATGATTGATCATCTAATTTAGGAATAATTTCACCTAGTAAGAGGAGTCCTGTAATTGTCATACAAACATCTAATGTAACAAAATATCGTGAAAATTTATGATTACTATCAAGATAAAATTCTCAACTCCTACTTATACTCCTACTTGTACGTGAATCCCTAGTTTTCTCCCACAAATTTTTTCATCAATCATCTCAATTTGTTCTTTGTTTCAAGGATGACTTTGTATTCCACATTAGTTAGTCCACTTGTCAAACACATTCTATCAAAAAAAAAAAAACTTCAACATACATAATTTCGCAATACATTATGAGAATTAAGGTGATCAAGGAGTCAAATAAGAGATTGAACATACCAAAAAGAATTTAATTAGTGTCATCTGGCTTTCATATGTGAAGAGTGAAAAATTATAAATCAATTCGCAGTTTGTCTTGAAATAAATCGCATTCCACAATCTTCAAATCTTATTCTTTATCATCAAATCATGTCTATTAAAATGACCAACTCTGGAAAAAAATAATATGTCAGACTAACAATCTAGTTAAAAACAAATATAGTAAGCAAACTACTGCATGAAGAAAAAAAATACACTTCCAATCTATATATAGTACAAAAATATAGATTATGAAAAGACACAAAATTAATTAAAATATAATTACTCAAAGATTAATACATACTAAATATAATTGAAAATAAAGAAACCGTTGATGAAAAAAACGGAAAGGAACAAAACTTACAGCTAATCATTAATTTCACAATTACGAAAAATTAAAATCTCTTAATTATTTCTAATTTTTAGTCATTAGTTATTTTGGTATAAGAAAACTTACAGCTAATCAAATTAATGTTCCTTTTTGGTTAATTTGAGTTACCTCCAATTTAGCAGTAATTTAATTTAATTAAATTAAGCAAAATTCACGTTCCTTTTTAAGTTGATGCTATAATTAAATTAACATTATTTTTTTGGTTAATTTTAGTTACTGTCGATTTAGCAGCAACTTAATCAAATTAAACTAAGCAAAATTAATGTTCCCTTTTTAGTTATTGTACATTTATAGTCATTGTATCATTACTTTTGGAAGAAATAAATGTTATGAAGGCTCATAAGGAGGGAAGAGAATAATTTTTTAAACATATTTCTGAACAGAAAATAAAGATAAATAGTGATACTGGCCATTGAGGCATGATACATCAGAGAGCTGATATTCAGCGAACTGATATTCAGTTTTATATATATATAGATTCCCATGATTTGCTTTTGTGTATTATAAGACCTTTTTCTAATCCCCAACATCATCTCTTTTTTTTTTCTTTTTCTTTCACTTATTTTATTTATTTTGCCTTTTCAAAATAGAAGTAAAAATATAATTAAGAATAAAGCTTACCCTTTAAATATAATCTGGACAGGTCAAACATGAAATCCTCCATTGAGGATTACTGGAGCAAATTTCTTATCAGATTAAATAATACAATGCGATATTATTTCTTAATCTCAAAATTTTAGAATTGCTAAATAAAATTTACTTACATATATACAATATTATAAGGTTATGATATGATAGGTAAAAACAAGGGGGTTTATTATTTCATTTAAAATATGAAAAGGGTATTCTTCATACCCAAAATGTTAAAAGGAGGTAAAGTGAGTTTTTTTTTTACAAATTTGATTGAGTGGTTTTAAGAAAAACTCTCTAAGTTGAGTGACTTTATTGATACAACGGAAAATGGTCAAAACTACCCTTAAACTATCTGAAATAATTTAAATATACCCTTAAATTATATTTCGGCTCAAAAATACCATTCCCGTCAAATTATTGGGTCAAACCTACCCTTCTAATTAACAGAAGTATCCATGTCTGTGTTAAATGTCACATGGACGCCACATGGATGCCACATTGAGGCCACATTGCACGCCAAACAGCTTCCACTGCCACATAAACGAATTAAATCCCTAATTTCACCTCCTCCCCCCCCCCCCCCCCTCATTTCATCCTTTCCCTTAGCCCCTCATTTCATCCTTTCCCTTGAAGAAACAATTTCACCCCTTTCTTCATTTCGCTGCTAGGGTTTCGAAGTAGACATAGATTTTGTAGCAATGTCAGAATCCTCTATCAATTCACTTGAAACATCGAAATCCTGACATCGTTTCGAAATCTATGTCTACTTCGAAACCTTTGCAGCAAAATGAAGAAGGGGTGAAATTGTTTCTTTAAGGGAAATGATGAAATGAGGGGGCTAAGGGAAAGGATGAAATGAGGGGAAAAGAGTGAAATTAGGGATTTAATTAGTCTATGTGGCAGTGGGAGCTGTTTGGCGTGCAATGTGGCCTCAATGTGGCATTTAACACCCACATGAATACTTCCGTTAATTAGAAGGGTAGGTTTGGCCCAATAGTTTGACGAAAAGGGTATTTTTGAGCTGAAATATAATTTAAGGGTATATTTAAGCTATTTCGGATAGTTTAAAGATAGTTTTAATCCTTTTCTTTTCTGTTGATACAAAATAAGTTAAATGAATTTGCTCAATAATTCTTCATGAGTGACTTGTATTGATATTAACTCAGGGTATGAGTATATAAACTCTGGTAATTAATTTTATTCTTTATATTTTTCTTTCACATCAATAATAATATAATTATAAATGATTTCACTTTTTTCTTGTATTCATTGTTTGACCTTTTTGTTTAACACAAATTATTTACCACAAGTCGTTATCACAAACTTACACTTAATCTTTTTAAAGGTTGACTATTTCCTCGTATAAATTAAGTTTCATTTTAATTACGAGGATTTAGGGTGTATTTCATTTATGTTAAAAGATCATAGGCATATTTAATTTCAGTTAATCAAGTATAGGGGTATTTTTAAGACCATCAATAGTTCAGAGATAAAACTAATAATTCACACCGAGTTTAACGGTGTTTTCAATGATAAAAACTCCATTATTTCTTGTTATGGTCATTTACATTAGAAATGCTGTAAATAAATCTATATAAGTCTTTATTTTGGTTTTTCAAGTTGACAATATTAGAATTTCACATAATAGTTTAGAACGTTAAATTAAATTTTTCAAATTTTTATACATGTCAATAAAAATTTTGTGAACAAGAATCAAGTAGTGTATTGAAACAAATGGTTTAGCCTTTAGATTAAAACTCATATAAAGTTTATTTATAAATTCAAATAGCTTGTTAAAGTTGACTTTAAATACTAATTTTATAAGTTGATCATATATATTTAAAACATATGGATTGAGTAGAGTCATCCATCTTCTACATTTTCTTTTGTATATGAGAATTATCCTATGGAATTTCAAAAAAAGTGTTAACATTATAGATTCTTAAAGAATTTTCCATCAATGTCTTTTTATTGTCTTACATCTATAGGTTCGACAAACCCTTCTGTCATCTACAACGAATTCAAATTGTTCGTTGTTTAGTACCGAAAATATATATCAATAAGCAAAATATTTCTTCAAGTTTGAAAAGAGAGAATAAAAAATAAATAGAAGAATATGAAATAACGTTTTTTCATATTGTGGCAACTCCCATAAATTACTTTGTAATATTGATTCCCACTCCTCCTAAGTTATATGATGAATCAAACTTCAATTTGTTTGGATTGTTTACATTTCTTGTTATCTTTTTGAGTGGTCTTTGGTTCATTATTGGATGATGAAATGATTTTCACTAATTACTTAAAGAAATGTTTGTACTTCTTATCATAATTATAAAAGATTCTAAAATCATCTCAATATTCACGGTCTTCACTCCAAAAGTCATATGAGCGTAACTTTTGAATTTTGGAATGTAGTGGTTCTAATTCCATCTACTTGCATCTTTTCTTTGTGGCAGATAAAATTATTGATCTTGTAATTCGGAATTAAGCCAAATTCTATGGATAAAGAAACCATATTTTCACTCTAAGCTTATTTGTAGAATTTTTTTAATTCACGATTTCAATTTTTTTTAAATATAAAATTTGACCTATAAATTTATATTATATATAGATAAAAAAAGGCAATTTATTTGTATTTTTTCAAAAAAAAAAAGAATTTATTTTTCATGAAGAGATTATTCCTGTCATATGACAAAATTATATTAAAAAATAACTAATTACTATTATTATTGACAAATGAATCTTTATAAACTTATATATATTAAAGTCACCCAGCCTTGATAATAAGATGACATAAATACATTGTTGATTGAAAAAAAAAAACACAATATTACGTACCTTATGACACAATCCAGAGAAATTCTTGTATAAGGAACTTTAATATACAAATTAATCTTAGATATATATATATATATAGGTATTTCAAAAGTCACCGAAGATCTTTAAATTGTCTTGTTGATTTTCTTCTATATATCCGTTAAAAATTACACACAGAGAAAGTATATTGGAAGGTAAATGCACACATTAATTCCCAGGAACCATTGATGTCAAGTTAAGTTTGCAATTAGTTTCAAATCAAAATATATATCGAGTTCTTTCTTTAGTTTCATATTTCAAAAAGCTTTTGGCCCGGTGAAAAAAAAGCATAAGAAGAGTCCGATAATGGCCGGTCTTTAAAGGCCCTTAAGAAAGAGGCTTAAGTCATTGATTTCAATCCGAGAACGCTGATCGGGTTGAAAAACCAGACCCAGTCTCTCTTGGAATCCTGAATATATCGTCCTGAAGACGGATGCGACGGGAAGAAGTGGCCCCAGAGTGCAGACACCTCTTGTATCATGATCAGTCGAGTGGTAACAAAATCCCCAAAGGGGATGCAGCGGTTTTTCTTGAACAACTCTATATTTAATTCATTACAATAATAAAATAAAATAAAATTCTATTATCAAATTTGAAAAAAGAAAATAATTGTAGTATTTAAAATCATGAAAACAGGAGGTGTGGACATGGAGATATGATTTGACTACAAATATAGTGAAGATTTTTAAAATTATAGTTTATGACTTCTAATGCATTACCTAAATTAGGGATTTCGCCAGTCTTGAGAATGTTAAGTAAATAAAGTATAACAACGTAACACGATTAAATCTATAACTAATTTTCTTGTTGCTGCAGTGTTGAAGTATTTACAGATAAAATATAGATTGTTTATACCAAAGGTATTTATTGGGCTATTCCCTTTATTCTATTTGCTGGACCGGGTTGTCATGGAGTGCCAAATTCTTAGAGGGATACTGACTCATATGTATTTGTCCCAACAAATATTTTTATATTTAGAATAGTCAACATATATTTACACTAACCAAAAATGTTATTGATAAATATGTTCTTTTAGATGCAATTGGTATTCTTCGTAAATATTACTAAAGCCTATAATGATATTGATAATTAACTTATAATGTCAGCAAAGGCTCTAACACTAGTCTTTATTAATGTGCATATTTATTAATATTAAATCTTCTTTTCCGAGCTACCATAGTACTGTCTTCATTTTTTCTCTTTTCTGTATAATACATTACATATACATTTTATATGCTATTGTACATTACATATACATCCTTATACACTATTATATATTACATATGCATTATGTATGGAATGTATAAACAATGTCTCTACAATTATATTTGATTGTGAATTTTAAAAAGTGTATAATAAATTTGTCTGACTATTCGTACGAAGACCCAATATTATTTGCTAAAGTAGTGACATGAGAGGGAGGGAGGGAGCAACAATATACTTAATGAGCACTTCATTTAATGCTTCAAATCAATTTCAGAGCATTTAACTGCCAACAATTTTAAACTTTATTGTTACTCCCTATTGTAACAACTAGCAAAGAATATTGTTTGTCCACAATAGACATCAACAAAATCAAACAGCTCATTTGCTTGTAGAAACATTGTATGATGCATATAAATACAGAACTCGATTATTTACGTGTCCTTAGTACTTTATCATATTTGTTAGATGATCTCAAACTATGTAAGAAACAAATGTTCAAAAATAGAAAGAAAATGACTTTGATGGATTATATATATATAAATCTGTCGAATCACTCATATTATGATCTTTTATATCTTGATTTTCGTTTCATTATCTAACGTATGTTCTTCATGTAATCTAAATATGTCGAATAACTCATATTATAATCTTCTATATCTTGATTTTTGTTTCATTAACTGACTTATGTTCTTCGTGTAGCATTCAGACAAAATTTTTTTTATTTTATATAAAAATAAATACATATCATACGTGTAAAACTAAAGATCAAACTCTTATAATCATGAAAAAGTTATGAAATTATAAATATATTATAAAAGATTACTAAATCAAATCTCTCATTTAAGATTCAATATTCACTAATTCAAAATTTAAGCTATTATGACGAACTTTTTCTATAACAGCCACTAATTAATTTAAACTTATTTTTCATATTCGAAATTTAAGATTCACTTTTTCTCAAAATATTACACGTCAACTGCTATAAGTTCAAAAAAATATTATATACAATAACTAAGAAGAAAAAAGATGATTAGCTTAACCCTTTAAAATCTAACCTGTTATCTTCATGTGGGTTAACTTGAGCATAACTCAAGTCAATCATCTAAAAGTTTGGTCAGTTTCGATTAAACGTAGTCCAAATTAATCATACGAAATTATGTCAATATTTCAATTTTATAATTTGATGTGTCAAATATAATTATGATTAAGCAAAAAGTTGTATTACTTTTGTTCGTTAATTAAATAAATGATAAGAAACAAACAAAAATACATAAAACTTTAATTTGTAAAATGTTGGGTGAATTGAATTATTAACTAGGGAAAAGACTCAAATATGTCATCGAACTTTCAGAAAAAGCTCATTTATGTCGCCAGTTAAAAGTTTGGCTCATTCATGTCATCACCGTTTAAGAAAAGACTCATTCATGCCATTATTTTTTAAATTCGGTTTTGCAAAATAATTTTTTACACCCCAAACAACTTTTAACACTTTTCAATTGGGGTTTTTGGATCAAATTTACTCTTTTTGCTTCTTCTTCCTCAAGAACACATAAAGAACATCATCAACTCCCAAATTTCAATCTTCTTCAATTCTTCATGAAATCACCTCAAATATCAAGAGTAGCTTCCCTCCGAGATGAATACAAAAAATCAATACCTTTTGAGCTCGAATTTAGCCTAACTCAATGATGCAGGAACTTATAAAGAATAATTTAATGGAACAGTAAAAAAAAAAAACTGAAATGGCAAGAGAAGAAAAATTAACCAATTCTAGCTAATTTACGGCTAGAGATATTTTCATTTATAATTCTGAAACATGGAGGAGAACATTACAATTCATACTAAAGCATAACCCTAGATGACTCACCCTTCTTCCCAGACAAAAAGATAAGGTAGCACAACTGCTAGCTAACATAGTCTGACATGGGCTAGATAGTGACCCCTCATCTAATTAACGGGTCTAATGTACCATAGAGTAACTAAGACTCAATGCCCACTTAACTACTTTTCAACTGAATGGTACTACTATGCAAACAAAAAGTACTACTCCTAAAGCCTCAATACTTCATTCTGCATCATTTCTCCCTTCTTAAAAACTTTCATGTCCTCAAGAAAGAGAGTAGTGAACCTGATCTTCATAGGTGAGTAGTTCTCCCAAGTTGCTTGTTCCACAACCATGTTCTTCCATTGAATCAACAATTGAACCACTGTCTTATTCCCCCTTTTAATCATTCTTTTGTCCAAATGGCTTGAGGTTCCACACAATATGGACTGGAAACATCAACTACTAGAGGATGAGTTATGTTTTCAGGAACTTCATGAAAAAACTTCAATTGTGATACATGAAATGTAGGATGAATGGCAATATAATAGGTCAAGTTAAGCTTGTAAGTTATTGGACCTATCTTCTGCACCACCTGGTAAGGTCCATAAAACTTAGCTGATAGCTTGGAATATGAGTGATTGGATACTATGACTTGCATGTATGGTTGTAGCTTAAGATAAACTCATCTCCTACTTGTAAATTGCCTATTACTCCTTCCCTTATTGACCAAAGCAACCATTCTTTGTTGGGCTCTATGTATATGGAATTTGAGAAGTTGAACCTTGCATTCCCTAGTCAGCATACTCCTATCCACTTCTTCGATAGCAGCCTCACAAGAAACATAAGGGAAATGAAGAGATGGAGGTTGACCATACAGTGCTTCATCTGTATTGCAAAATGAAAGGTAGTGTTGTACTACCACTCAGCTAAGGGTAGGTACAAGGACCAATCAACCTGGTTATCAAAACAATAATACCTTAGATAGGTCTCTAAGGTGCTATTTAAGACTTCAGTTTGATCATTTGATTGTGGATGATAGACTATGGATGTGCTCAGTGTAACTCCTTGAACAGAAAATAAATCCTGCCAAAACTTACTAAGAAATATAGGATCTCTATAACTCACAATATTTTTTGGCATACCATGGAGCCTGAAGACCTGATCAAGAAAGATTTTGGCCACTGATGTTGTTGTGTAGGGATGATTAAGAGATCCAAGTCCATGTTTGGTATTATACAGAGTTGGTAAGGTTTGGCCTCTTTCGTTAACAATACGACCTACGTCACCGCCTTTACAAACTCTTTGACGGCTTTAACTAAAGGAAAAACGAAAAGTTATGTATAAGTCAAATCTTAGATTCTTTAAAGGCCACTAATCGACATTAAAGTACGTTTATATCTTTATTATGTATTTATGACGACATGTATCCATCGGTTTTACGCCAGCATCAGATAAAACGAGACAACTGGCTTCTTTTGTGTAGTGTAAATATTAGATTTGCACTTTAGATCTTTCTTTTTTTAGTTTTAAATATATCTTTATTATTACTTTTACAATGAGCTTTCTAATACTTGATAAGTGGATTCAGGAACTATTTATTCAAAGAAATACACGAGCTTGAGGGTTTAACTCACTTGGTGAGCTTACTATATTCTATAGTTAAGGTGAAGAGTTCAAATTCGTTAGTAATGTAGCATCTCTGTTTCCCTTCTCTACTTCCCCAATGTAATAAAATTAAAAAAGATATTCGCACACACTATTTATATGGATACATATCATATCACATATCTCCATCATGGTCGATGAGTAGTGCCTACGAAATAAGGAGAGAATAGATCAAAATCAAGAGAGGCAAATTTAAGAAGTTGTTATTTATTCGAATAAATAGTATTTTTCAATTAAAGCACCACAAACTTGGTGGAGGGTTTAGGCTATCACCAACTTATACATAGTCAAAACGTAACATAACACGAAGGAGGACATAATCCTTAACCTCCGATATAAAGTAAAGAATGATAAAGTTCAATCTTGTGTACATTTGCTCAAATTACTATGCCTACTATGGGGGATCTCCCCCATTACATTTTTTATGTAAAAAACATTTATCTTTGTATTAGGATGATTGAGGAACAAATTAACTCTTCTGTTCTTTGTCCCTTTTCTTTATAGGTGTTGTATAGGTCAGTTTGCGCGCACTTCATGAGATACATGTCATCTAGCTTTCACTACCAATAAGTATCAATTAACTTTATTTATACTTAGGCAAATAGGAGGAAATCACATAATGTTTTTGTCTTTATTGAAATTTGAACCTAAGACTTCACCATTCTGAACCCACTTCATTCACCATTAGTCTACTCTATTATACACATAATTACGCATATATATATATAGGTTGTTTTCATCTGAATTATGCAAATTGATCAATAGTTTATAAGATTGCACACGTTTATCCCAACACATTTTAAAACGAAAATATTTCCTACTTGTTGATCTAGGACTAGAAATGCATTCATAATATCTCATACGAATTTATATATGTTAAAAATGTGTTTTGACTTGAAAATTTAGTGCGACCGTTTATGTTGGTATACAAGAGCGTAGCCAACTAATGATTAAAATTATTTTTTATATTTATATATAGATATTGAACCCTTTGGCTAGTTTGTGTGTTTAATTCTAATTGTTCTCAATTACATATCAAAATATTAATTATGAGAATCGCTTGTCTAAATTGCTCCTTCGGTAATTGCTAAAATAAATAATGGCGGATAAGATGCCTATTATAACTTACTACTTACAGTTGTTGGTTCTATCTCATAGAATTTAAGTTATATACATCATCATTATAAAAAATAAAAAAATAATTAGACCATCAAATTACCTTTGTCTTTTCCATATATAATTTCCGTTTTTTGTTGCTTTAAAGGGTTCTTGTAACACTTTTTAGGCATTTTCCCCCACATATAAAATGAAGAAACTTGAATGAGTATAACTCATATAAGTGACTTCTTAGCAAAAATCACACAAAACACTTGGTGGATCACAAACAAAGTGAAAATATACTTTTGGAAGAAAAAAAGAGGGGTTAACATATATCCATCCATCTTTAAATGTAGACAACACATATAAAGGGAAAAAAAATTTCACTATGCACCTCACATATATATTCCCATGTTTTCTTTAATTTCTCTCTTCGAGAAGACGATTATAAGGTGGAGACTCGAATCTTTATCAATAAAATGAAAGTTCAGTTAGTTTAACCAACTGAACAACTAAAATTTCCTAATCTCACTATCTTCTTTTTATGTTGATATAATTTTTTTCAAACTAGTACCTTAAAGTTTAGAAAGCAATAAGATATATAAGTATTAAGTCATGCCACTTAAATAAATACTTCATTGATAACACAAAATGATCAAAGCTTAACAAAGAAAACTCAGATCAATGCCCCTAATAATTGTGCATATCCACTTACTTAAAAAGAGAGAAAAAAGACATAAAAAAGAACCTTAGGAACTAAAAAAACGTCATCACAACCCATAAGGAAAAGACAAATTAAGAAAAAACTTTAGAAAATGCCTTTGTCACACAAAAAACCCATGACCACGGGACTAGACATCGAGGTGCACAGAAGATGAACCGATCAGTTGATGGATGGCTTAGTGATGGTGGTGGTGGTGGAATCGACGGAATTAAAGCTAGTGCTGCTAGTGGATGATTTGTACTCTTGTTCAACCTCAACATTGTGTGTGTTTTCACCATCAGTAGGTGTCAAATGAGGCATTGAACTTGAGCTGCTACTACCCCATTTATACAAGGTAGTTGCCATGGTCAAACGTCTCCTTTTGTTCAAAGGGCTTTCTTCCTTTTCAACATCTTCTATACTTTTCACATCACCCAAATTCATGAATGTCTTTGATTTTCCTTCATAAAATCCTGATAATCCCCGTCTATAAAATAAAATCATATCACCAAAAAATTAGACGAAATCTTAGCTTATAAGTAAAAAAAATAATATATATATATTTTTATTATATACAAAAATCATTAAATCTATTGAAATTCTTTTAGCTAGACTGGAGACGTGTAATCTATCTTTTAAAAGCATTTACTAGAGATAAAATTTGACTTGAAAACTAAAGATTTTGACAAAAAGGACACATGAAAAATGAGGTTAAAGTTTTGCTATAAATTAATTCCTTGATAAAATTCTTGTCTCCGTCATGAAATGTCTAAATCAGATCCAAAAAACAACACATGGTATTATTTCAAATCAATAAAGAAAAAAAGATTTTAGGGGAATTTTTTAAAGAAAAATTAATTAAACGGGCTAAAAAAGAAAGAAAAAACTGACTTAAAAGGAAGAGCAGCTTCCAATGTAGCCAAAGAATTGAGGGATCCTTCCTCAACAACAGCCTTGCTTTGTGCTTCTTCGCCATCTTCATCATCATCATCATCACCATCTCCATGACTCAACACACCAATCGAAGACGACTTGGAATTAGTATCATCATCTTTTATAACTGAACTTGTCAGGTCATCATCAACAGTTTCATTTTGATCAACTTGAACAGGAGAAGACATGGTTGATCAAAAGAGTTACGTTTCTCTTTTTTTGTTTCTTATTTTTGTTTTTATGTGTAATGAAGTACAGATGAAGACGATTTTATATTGAAATGAAGCGGGTTTGGATTACATAGATATAGCGGTGATTAAACTTAGTAAGAAGATGAATTTTATTCTTGACCTGAATTAGGGGGAAAATATTTGGAACTTATAACATAAAGTCATAAAAATATCGTCTTCTTCTATATCACTGGAGATAGAAGACCATTGCCACATTGCATAAGAGAGGCCATTTAACACTCAACCTAATTACCTACACTCCAAAATACACTAAACAAAAATGAAAAACTCATTAACTTTTATTTACTAGCTAAATTAATATTACTGGAAAATTTGAGTAATTTTACAAAGAGAATATCTAATATTAATTGATCTAATTTTTTTGGGTATATATCTACTTATTATTTAGTTCAGTCAAGCTATCCGTTAATTACTAGACGTTAACTAATGGTTGGAGAAACACCTATGTATGCACCAATTTGGTTGGATAAAGATAATTTTTTCTATACGCTCCGTTCTTATCCTTTATTTTGAAAAACTGGATTTTCTTTCTTGAAATTTGTTTCTACTTAAGAATTTGATGAATCTTAGGAATACGTTGAATAATTAGGAATATTCTTAAGGATAGTGTTGACACGTCTTAAGCTAAATTCTTTATAATAGTATTTTATCTAGCAAATGTGAATATTTAGAGAAATAATACCATTTTGAAAAGATTTGATTATTCTATTTTACTTCCTTAAACTTTTGAAAGAAATAAATTTGACTATAAAAATATTTGACTGTTGTGTATTTTACCTATTCTATTTTTTTTATATATACACATTGGGCTAAGAGTTTAATTAGTATTTAAATTTTCTCTTGTTTCACTAATCTACATGAGTTTTGATGTTCATGTATGATCGGACATGCTTATTGTCCTAAGAAAAGTTAATACCAAAAACGGGAAATAAATCAAACCAACTTTAATAGTGTAATCATTGTCTTTTCGAAGTCAATGAAATTCGAGCTTTCAACAATTAATTAAAATTTCACATTTTGGAGAAAATATGGCTATAGCTTTAGGGGTGCTGAAATCACAGACGATTATATTACTCTCAAATAATTTCTATCAATATTTTAATTATTCCAACGCAGTTGATCAAGGTTGACCACTAGAGATAGTAGAACCTTCATAGGAACAGAAATTAATAGCATAAGCAGAAATTAATGATTGAAAAAAACATATGAGGATCTGTAACAATAGTATGAAACAGAAAAAAGAGAAGTTGAGCCTACTGAATAGAAATTGTCCCCTTAAGAAAATTATTCTCCTCTAGTACATGAGGTTTAAAGGAATAGATTCTCCCATGATAGAACCAGTCAGGGTGTCCAATATTCGTCGGAAAATTATACCGTATATACAAGTAAAATAATAAACAAAGTGGCTAAATAACATATTTTGGACACCCTTAACACAACAATATAATGTAATCTAGTGGTTTCAGGCGCCTTGAAAGAGTAAAGACACATGAACTTAAAGTGTTTGTGTGTTCGAATCTCACTAGTAACAAAAAAAAATTTACTTTTTAAGAAGAGCGGGTTCACTTTAACACTTGGACACCCTTTGTGAAATTTCTGGCTCCGCCACTGGATAGAACGATTTTATTCACCAGAAGAAGAAGTTCAGAAATTTTATTGTTGTAAAATGAGAGAAAATCTCTCTATTTATAGACAACAAAGGATAGTGTGAAGATATGTTTATCGTGCCTTATCGGAAAGGTTACAATTCTTTGAAAAAGTTACAATCCTTCGGAAAGATCACAACATTTCATAAAAGTCGCAACTCTTCATAAAAGTCACAATTTTTTCATAAAAGTCGCAACTATTCATTAAAACCACAACTCTTCATAAAAATCTCAACTTTTCACGAAAGTCACAACTCTTCATATTTCATTCACACCTTTTAAAACCCAACAAAATCAATATTAATTATATAATTAGATGAAAAATATTGGAAGATGAAACGAGTATATTCCATAGTGAGATAGCAATGTTCCTAATAAATTACTTATTATGACACTGACCATTCCACTTTTTTTTTAAAATCACTTAGAATATTATAGTGATAAGTAAATTATTAATCCAACAAGTATTTATTATATTAATCATTTTAGAAATGATAGATTATCTGATATAACGATTTAAATTACATCAGTAATATATATGTGTTGCTTCTCCATATTGAGAATGGTATACTCACATATTGAAGAATATGTATCTACCACCAACGTATATCACGTTTGAATTTTGAGAAACTAAATAAAATAATTAGTAAAAACAAAATTCCTCTTAAATATGTCATACACAATATATAAACTAAAATGAATTTAAGTTTTATATACCGTTTGTATAAATAATATTCATACAAATTGAATTTTAGAGGCATTCATCATATTTGTCTCATCCTATTAAAAGGTTGGAAAATTATTTGTCCTAAGCTTACCTACGTGTTGTCCCTATTGATTGACACGTACGATTAATAAACAACAAGAAATTAGTTGTGCAATTATGAAAGTCAAGAAACTCAATTACAACTCTAGGAAAACCAATGAAAATTATTTTATTATTATATAATATATTATGGGGTTTGGTTATTTGTCTAGAAAAAACATTGAGAATTGTACGTTCAACTTCCGTGCGAGTGATTACTAGTCTAGGAACAAATTTATTATAGTATGATTGACAGATGATTATTAGTGATTTTGGCTTTATGTCTGCAGAATACTAATAAGATGTTGTTTATAGATTGAAATATTAAATGTATTAATTCAAATGGTTTGTTTTTCTCAATTTCTAAAAGTAAAAATAAAATCTATATTTAAAAATTAATAAATAAATTGTTAAATTAGTCTAGTACTACATTAATTAAATACTTTTAAATATTATATATATATGGCTTTTGATGATAATAATGACTAGCGGTAAATATTGTGTGTCAACAATTGGAGATGGTATCGATTGATGATAGTCATATATAGTGGGCAGTAGTTAGTAATATAGTGACTGACAATAGTGATTAACAGTGATAATTGATAAGTGACTGATAATTATGTGGGAGATCAATAATAGTTGTGGTGATGGTTAATAATATATAACTAACAAGTTCCCAATTAGAAGGCATATAAAATCATAATCCTGAAAATGGAAAAGGAGTTGTTAGAACTTTTAATTATCTCTCCAATAATTTTTTAAAAGAAGCTCTAGTGATAATAACAACTTTATGTATCCTCCATATTTTCATCAAAGAAAGTGCTATAAAATCATTCCATGTGTTGATAAAAGATAACATTAGCAAATCAAAGTTGTATATAGTATAAAAATGTACACTAAATTTATCGTATGATTCAGAATGTTTTTAGTCAAAAACTCCGTCATATGACACAAATTTTCATATCATAAAGTAAATTAACTAGCAGTAAATATTATCTTGATCCTACATTTCTGAATTACTCATGAATCATGAATTTTAATTAATGTACTTGACTTTTTTATAGTCTGATACATAGATTTTTAATTGACTTTCATCAATACCCAAATTTTTGGATTTTGATGTGGTTGAAGTACAAATTTATTTTTACTATCATAAATAGGAGCATTTTATGTTTTCGCCAAATAAATAAAAGTCCAACAGCCGAGAGGCCAAAAGTTAAATAAAATTTTTACGAGTTCTAATGAAGTGGTTAGGAGATTATTATACTACATTTAACGGTGTTAATATGCTTTAAAAAATACTATTTAATCAATTGAATCGAATCGAATTGAACAAAATATCAACCCGATGTTTGGGAGATATTAGATGCAACGAGAGCTGAAAATAAATCCCTTGATTACATGCGTGAAACGAAAGGAAATTTTATATTTATAATTGTAAACCTAATTATTATATATAAATTTAAAATTGCTTTAGCAACCCAAAAATTTCATGTCTTAAAACCTATCAGAAGCAGTAGTAATGTAGTATAGTATCACACTTGAAAAAGGCATTATCGGAATAAATAATTAAGTAAAACACATTTCATGGAAAAGAGTAAAGCTATTAATAAAATCAACTGTACATAAATAAAAAAAATATAAGTTTAGACAAAAGAAAATTTCCAAATTTTTGAAATTCTTAATTTTATAAGATTTTCATTTGTCACTCCGATTTCTAGAAATAATAAAGGAAAAATTATCTAAATACACAACTTATTTATCATATTTTTTAAAATTCTCTATCATTTGAAAAAATTACAAAAACCTTTACTCTCTCTAATTCTCGGATACATCACTTTACGTGATGTATCGGGACGTTGAATGATGTATCCGAAACCGAGACGCGATGTATCGTGATGTTGAGCGATGTATCCGAAATCGGGACGCAATGTATTGGAATGTTTTGGGGTGTATCTGAATTCCACTCAATTTAAGGGATTTTTGTAATTTGAAAATGAATAGGAATAAAATGTAATTAGCTCTTAACACTATGTGATTTGTGTAAAATTTCCAAATAATAAAGGAAGCATAACAAAAAAAAAGTATAAATTTTAGGAATCACATAGTTTTAATATGAAACTACAACCTATCCCTATTTAGTTTGTAATTACATTAATCCCTGAAAAAGTAAAACAAACCGGATACATAATATGTATCTCGAATACATTAAAAACTAGCTCGGATACATTATAAAATAACCGGATACATAATATGTAGCTCGGATACATTAAAAACTAGCTCAGATACGTTATAAAATAACCCGGATACATAATATGTAGCTCAGATACATTAAAAACTAGCTCGGATACATTATAAAATTAAGGAATTTTAGAGGTTTTTAGAAATAGAAGGGAATATTAGAAATAAGGGAAACATAAGACGTGTATTTCAGTAATTTTTCCAAAAAAAAATTGTTTTACATGTGGGCCTCTTAGGCTTGGCCCAATTTTGGTGGATATCTATGATCCGGCCTATCATGTGGAGGTGAAGCCCAAAGTTACTCTAGGCTTATTTGTCCTCAGTTTAATGTTATTTGTTGTCTACTCGTGTGCTTATTTTTCTTGTTATTTGAAATGGGGGTTAATATTAATGTAGTACATTGTGGGTCACTTTTAAATGTATTTAAAATGAAAAAAATACTTAATTACATAAATATTTTTATAATATTTACTAATTTTTTTATAGTTTGAAATAATTTCATACATTGATACATGTATTTTGCTACCAATACATTCTCAAATACAGATACATACAAAGAGAGGACAGCGGGCGAGCCGAGAGAGAAGAGAGGACAGCGAGCGAGCTGAGAGAAGAGAGGCAAGCGAGATAAGAGGGAGGCGAGCGAGAAAATCAGTATATCCCCAATATATGTTAATCTTGCAATTTAAATTGAGAATAATTTATTCTATTTGCAGAAAATATATAAAATAAATATGAAACAATTCAAAAGGTTAATAGTTTAAATAAATTATACGAAGAATCTAACTTTATTTAATCTTTGAGGGGAAAAGGACAATGATATAATGTAAATGGGTCTTCAATAAATAAAATCTCCCCGAACATTGAGTCAATACATTTAACTTTTAAGAAACATATTCTTTCTCCTATGTTTTCACCAGTGACGGATACAGTGGTTGCTTAATGTTTTTTGTGTTAACATAAAATTATTACCAATTACATAGCATAAAATTGTATAAATGTAGAACTATTTGATTGCAATAATATATTTCTATTATTTTTTTATTGCAATAATTAAAAAAGGGTAAAGAAAAAAATCACAATTAGTATCACCATTACGAAAGAAAACTAGTCAGAAATAACAAATGTACCATCAACTTATATATTTCGAAATGGATACGAATAACAATGTCATTGTTTACACTTGTGAATGTTTAATGCTTTATATATAAAATTAAATATTATAAAGTTAACGCCAATATCATTATAAAATGCATTTGTGATATAATTTGTGGATGAGAAAGCTCAGTCATAGGTATATTTTGCTTCTTTAATTTAAAAATAATAATAATTTAGAACTGTTCAAGTCTTCGGGATTGGTAATTTGTTGAAAATCTTTTGAAAGCTACATTGTTTTTTTTTTTTTGCTACTATAAATTAGTAATTTTACGTTTTTTTTTTACTTTATTTAAAATTAAATTAAATGAAGGTAAAAAAAGAAGGTAAATTACTGAAAACTAATCGTTAGTCGCTAATGAAAACTAAAGGCAAAAAGAAAAAGTAGAGAAAAACAAGAAAAAGGATACCTGGATTAGACATTCTCATTAGTAAACTAGATTGTCTTGAATAGTATACTCCTCCTCTAAACGAATTTTTAATACTTTTTACTGCAATTAAGTCTTAAATCTGCCAAGTATGGAAGCAAACAATAAATTTGTGTTGTAAAAAGTGATTTACAATTTGCTCAAATTTGTACTTCGATATCGATGAATTTCAAAAAGATAAAAGCTCTTTTCATCATCAGAAACAACCAGATTTCCGACCTTCATTACGATAGTATTGAAAATATAATAAAAAAGAAATACGAATTTGTTGTCATTGAAATTGAGATTAAAATACAAAATGAGCACCATAAATACTTCAATTGAAATACAAAAGTGACTTTGTTTATGATGAATACAGAATAAAAAGAAATACAAACTTGTATGTATACAATGTGATATTGAAATACAAAATGAACAAAATAAAATACCAAATTTGTTGTCATTTGTGTTCTGAGTGGTCGATGATTGTGAGGCCGGTGGCGAGAAGCACCTACGACGCCATCATTCCGCTGACACTGGTTAATAGCAACGACCGACGATCGGATTTATCGAGCATGAATGTAGCTACTAGAATGAATAATGTTTTGACGACTCAACGGCAACGGTGTAGAGCAACCTGCCGTGATCGGACTTGATCCTGGCTTTTTCAAAAATATTCGGGCCGTACAAAACGACAACGTCGATTCCACTTACAGTCGAAATTGCGATTTTATACCAAAACAAAGAAATATATCTAAAATCTTAAGAGATACTTCATGACAATGTATTTACTTGTATCAAAGGTTGAAAATCTTTTGAAAGATTTTTGAGATTTCTTAGAAAAATGAAGGATTTTTTATTTAAACAAGGAAAGGTTTAACTTTGGTGTGCACAAGTAGATACTTAAACTTGTATAAAATTGAACAAATAAATACATTCATCCTACGTGGCGTCCTACGTGTATTATGCTATGTGCTAAAATGCGTAAGATATGCCAGCTTGACTATGAAGAGGGACAACTCGTGCGAATTCTTCCTTCTTGTGGTCATTGCTATCACCACATTTGCATATATTGAAGTGGATGACGTTTGTGGCTCTCAACTGCCCTCATTGTGGTGCAGTAATATAGGATTTGATCTGCATTGGTTTCTCCAAAAGCATCCAAACAAACAAAAAAGAAGCTGTTACACATTCAAGCCAGATCCGACAGGTAAAGTCATAGCTTCAAAAATCAGCATTGTTTTCAAGTGCATAATCTTCTAAAGTAGTACATAATTAAATGATCAGCGGGTTACATTTCTTCCACTAGCTATACATAAAAATATGATCCTTAAACTATGTAACTCTGTCGTACCAACAATATGGGCATTGAATAGCATTTGTCAACACTTATTCAAGGATGCAGTCATGGTCATAAACGTGGCCGTAAGGAAGAACTCGTAAGAGCCTTACCTCATCAAACTCAGTCACACATGTGTCAAAGTCTTCCACATCTCTCATCCCATAATGGGATCAATAGAAATGTGTCGACAATGACACTCGGCGCTCCACCCTTCTTTAACCCTTTAAGAGCTAAAGGAAGTGTTTCTTAATATAAAGACACAACTTTTCCTCGATTCTACCAATGAGGGGGAAACAAGTTTTCGTTTTCCCAATTCACATTATATGTACATTTCTCAAATCTCAATTCACACCTTATCTTTAAAGAACACAAACCTAACAATCATTGAATGAGATTCTAAATGTTAAAAGGGCTTTTCTCCTTCTACATTACCATGAGGATCATAGTTGCAACTAATCAAAGTATCCCCTGTTTTGCATAAAACTTTTGCACATCCAACTCTAGTGCTCTGTTTCCAAATAATCTGTGTATAATGCAAGCATTGCTCATTTTTCTTACAAGAATTGCTCTTATAATCATAATAAGGTTTTTCCTTCGCCCACATCGTGACAGCATCGCTTGGCTTCCAATCTTTTCCACTCCCCCAAAAGAGGTTCTCCCCGTAGTCGCCACGGGAATGAACCAACTCACAACTCACCTGCAAAGCAATGAGTTCAACTGAATTCAATATTTTCACACCAAAAACAAATATACATACGAGAAATTTATTAAAGTTTTAGAAAATATTAAGTTAGTCGATAACTTTAAGGTAATAGGAGAGAAGGTAATCAACAGATAACTAGTAAGTAACGCTATGGACTAGATTCTCACTCTAAGTCCGTACCAATAATTTGAAAAAACGATAGACATCTAGTGTATTTACTAGTTTTTTCCTTTGTGGTAGGTAACTCATAGACTTTTTTTTATTTACATTATAGCAAAAGGAGATGGTATTTGCCTACATTTATTCATGATTGAGTATTCTATTTTAATTTTATATTTACTTAAAAATTTTAGAAATATAGTTTCATTCCTCTTGTTACTAATGTTACTATATTAGAGTTTGAACTTATCAAATTTAAATTCTGAATCCACATTCTTTACTCACCTGTTGTTGGTGTCCCCACCAGCTTGCGTAATTTGCTAGTTTATTGCTCCATTTGAGTGGTGGAAGCCCAAGTTTTGCTCTAGCTTTGTTGTGGGGAGTAAGGTATTGTTTGACTATGTTGCTTGGGGTGGTTGTCAAAAGATGTCTAGAGGACAAATGTTGATGGGAAGAAGAAGAAAATGAAGTTTGGACTATGCAAAGGAGAAGGAAAATACTAAATTTACCTAAGAGTCTTGGTTGCAAATATGCCATTTTGGGGAGTTTTGTGGTAAGTGGGAGGAGGAGGGTTTGTATGGATGGATGAGTGAATCTAATGGTTTATATAGGTGACTAGTTGCAACCTTTTTTGTTGTTGCAAATTTGTGTTATAGACTATATGTTATAATAATAATAATATAGTTTGATCTTTCGATTGGAAAAAGACATAATACATAAACTGATATTTAAATTTGATCTCAGCTGACAAGTAAGCACTTTAACTTGTGCATTAGACACCTTAATTAGTCTCAACTAGCAACTAAATATTCCAACTTGTTCTTGTTGTGTCTCGTAGACACCCGATGCTGACGTGACACATAAATTTTAGAGATGCCTATATGATCATTTTGTAAATTAAAGTGTTTAATTGACACATTATAGATAAAATGAGGTATATAAATATGCATACTCAAATTTGAATATCTATTTATTAATTATGCCTTGAAAACTTATAAAATTTGTTTATTAAAATATATACCTCATATCTAAATTAATCGAATCGGTAACTCATAAACGTTCAACACATGAAAAAGTGAGAGTCATCAATAATGTTAAAGCACTTGACTTATTTATCATGTTAGAATATTGGTGTTCGAATAAAATGCACATGGTATAACATAGATTATGCACATCTTACTTTAATAAATAGAGTTCAGAATTCTGACAATATTTATTATTAATAAATATAACATTTATAAGTGCATATTACTTTACTACTAATAGAGAAAAAGTAATACAGGTGGTTAAGGAATCATATCACATGTGACACTTGAGGGTGAGGTGGAAAATCACGTTAATGAATGTGAAAAAATGTTCAAATGCATAACTTCAGAAAATTGTTCCAATCATTGGCATGTGACCAACAAACTCTGCTAGCCACTTTAACTAAGAAAAAAATTAACTTAGAAAAATTCCACTTCTAATTTACATATAAAATCATTGTGTGCCATAATTTATCTAATTATTGTTGTAGGAGAGTATCTAACGTAGTTAATTTAATAATCACTTTATAAAACTTACTTTTAAGTCTTGATAACACATTTTTTTAATACAAAATATTGGATGCAAGTTTCAATTTCATGAACCACATTCCAATATGATGTGTAATATTATCGTCAATCACCCTATTTTCTTAAATTATTGATCCAAAATACTTGAAACTTCCTCTCTTGAAGGTGACTTTTGTATCGATCCTCACTTCCACATTTGCCTTGTGAGTTACGTCATTGAACGTGCACCTCTGAGTACTCTATTTTAATCCTGCTCAACCTGAACTCTCTAAGGTATGTCTCCAAACCTCTACCATATTGTTAATTTCGTTGCGTGTCTCATCAATCAATACTATATAGTCTGCAAATAACATATATCATGGAACCTCCCCTCAGATATGCCATGTCATTTCTTTTTAAAAAAATAAATGAAAGTTGCCCGAACTGGACCTTTTATTAACAAAAAAAAAGATGGCAAATTACAAAGTTTCAGGCCCAAAAGTGGCCTAGATCAGAAAAAGCCAAAATGACACTGTCCTAAATCAGAAAAGGAAAGAAATCTAGAAACAACAAGTAAGTCTCCTCAGCTCCACTGGCCATCTTCTTCAGATATGCCATTTCAGATATGTCATGTCAGTTCATCCAACAAAAACGGAGTAAGGGTTGATCTCTGATATAATCCTACTGCAAAATCAAGCCCAACCTGTTTAAGTTTGGGCGGGTTGTTAACCTGCTCATTCATTATCTCAATCCATTTAATTCAATCCCTTAAAAATTGGGTTGATATGTAACTCGAATTGGCTCATGAGAAATCTTATCAACATATTTTTAAAGAACCTTTTTTTAATTTGATATGTTATATGTAGTCATAATAAAAAATAAAAAATCTTATTAGGTACTAAAATAGTGTAAAAGAACAAATAAAACAATTAAGCTTAGTAAAAAGTTGGATCTTAACCCATTATATAACCTATTATCTAACCCGTTTTGACCCAAGCAAATTTGTGTTGGGTTGGGTCTTGACCTAATTGTTGTCTTAATCCATTATCACCCGCCCAATTGTCACCCCTATTCCTAGTTTATGACTGAGAAATGCTCCGAGTCTCCTCCTATTGTCTTCAACCGGATCTTTGACTCCATTATAGATGAATCATACTAATATAATACAGGCACAAATTTGTGTGTGTAGCCACTGGATCGATCAGCTGAAATGGTAATTGTTCTAATGTTGCAAATGGATAAACTTATAAATTAATGGATGAACTAGAACAAAAAAGGTTATGAGAAAAAGATCAAAAAGAAAGAACTGTCACATTGTAATAACAAAAGAATTCTCTATACAAGCACAAGAGTTGGTAAAACAAAGGAAGCGGCAAAACATTGGCATTTCCTTCAACTTGCTATTACAGCCATCGCATTTCAAAGTAACATTATAATCGTGCAGGAATTTGTGTTTTCAAGGAACAATAAGGACTAGCTTGAAGAGTGCATGCATCTCGCGAAAGGAGAAATCTTACCAAGCCAGAATTAATGCCAAAATTGATTCATGTTGGAGAAAGATATGAAGGAAGAAGCAGAAAACAGCTGTAGTTTCAATTTGCCTACCACTTTCATCTCAGTATAGTCTCAAGTAACCTCCCCTTTCATTTCTTTCCCTAACGCCTGTACTTCTTCTAAGGAAGGATCTCCGGTTGAGAGACCAATTTCTTTTCATGTCTCGCCTTCTCTTCCAAGCCATTATATGACTATAAAGTGCTGGAAAAAGGAAGCAGAGGAGAACCAACAGCAGCAGAACCACACACAACATCATAACATTGCGGAACCCTTCCTTCAACTCAGGTTCTCTTTGGTTGGTCCAAGGAACACCTCCAACATTCATCCCGAACACTACAACATAGCAGACAATGTAAGTGATGTCAGATGCTTGTCAACTATGAAATGATAAAACTGACTTGGACTATGAAATAAGTTCCTTAAGAAGTTCACCTCCAGTTACTACCGACAAGGGAAGAAAGACGATGGAGAGGAAGGAAAGATAGTAAAGTTTTTTATTTATCTGCTCAGACTGCCAACTGTCAAGACCTGCCTGAATTGCTGTGACACGATTGGCAATAAATCCAACATTCTCCTTCAGTCTTCTCAGCCGACCAATTAACTCTTCAAGTGAGTTGATGTCATCGCTGGCAAACCAACCTTTTGAAGAACATTTCTCCTTGACTCGTGGAAATACTTGCTCCCCATGTGCAATCACCTGCAACAAGAGTGATTAAGATTTAATATGTCTTTAGAATCTAATATTATACATCTGAAATCTCATGAAAACTTCATGAATAGGAGAAATTAATAGATATAGTATAAGGAATTTTACTGCCAATTACATGACCAAAATGAGCAAGCAAGGTACTTTTTTTTTGAGATGGATGAACAAAGTACTCTTTGATTAAACTATTGCCTTCCTTAATGGAACTAAATCAAGAAAACGACAAGAAATACAGGAAATGTGAGAAGATAATAGTTCAGGCTCGGAAACCTACAGAAGTCTTTGGCTCATAGCAAGATGCTAGTGACTGGGGTTAAAGTCTCTGTTCCCTCTAGCAAGGGCCGATATCAAATTCTTAACCTCTTTTGTATTCCAGTCTAAGTGAGATTACTCCCACCTAATCATGTGTCATATATATATCTTGATGATGGCAATAGTGTGCTTTTGGTTGGTTGTGCAGCTTGGTGGAGGTGACCTAAGCCCTGTTGTGCCTGTAAATCCTTATCTAGCCTAACGTTTCCCTAAATCCTTTCACTTGGCAGTGTCGGCCTTAAACTAACTATTTTTTTCCTCCAGCTAATAGTCATAAAAGTTCCTTCTAGCACTACTGTATTACTCTTTCTGCAACTCTTCTATCTTGCTTTGATTCATTCTATTTGCTTCGATGTTACTTTTTCTTTCAGAATAGTTTTAGTGCATGTGTTTGTGATGCAGGGAGTCAATGATCAGAAAACAGAGCACTCACTGATATGGGTTAAAGAAGAATATATGAAACTGGATCTCAAATGCCTATATACGTGATAGGCACATTGTTTTACTTTTTCTTTTGACCCCATCATCATTTGCTATCCCAGTCTGTAAAGTTGTTTAAAAATCAACACCTACAAACTTCACAAAACAGGTTCACCAATAATTGAAGTGTAAAAATATTTTCTTCTTAAAAGAAGTGTAAGACATCCTTAGTCTTTCCGTCCTCTTACATAAGTTCAAAAGAACTGACTTTTTTCGTCATGGCAAAATGCAGTCAAGAATGTCATTCTTCTATTGCCCTACAAGATATGACATTTGGGCCTAACTCAACTCCAAAAACCAGCTCTTACGGATAGGATTGTCCAAGTCCAGATAAGAAGACCATCAGCCCGTTCCCCAACCAATGTGAGCCTCTAACTCACTCTAACACCCTCTGCAGCCCAGACCACCAGAGGGAGCGTAGATGACATAACATGGAGTCCCAAACAGGAACGGACCTGGCTTTGACACCATGTAAGATATGGTACTTGAGCCTAACTCAAAACCAAAAGTTATCTCTTGAAGGGAGGATTGCCCAAGTCCATATAAGGAGACCACCAGTGTTCCTAACCATGTTGAACTCTAACCCACTCTTACAGGAACAAATCGCTGGTATGCTGCTCAACAAGTAAGGAATGGCATGCACATAGCAAAAGAAATAAAACGTAATATCATGAATATACTTTGCCTCTTATCTCCTCATCTTCAGAATGCATTTGTGCCACTTGTTCTTTTTGTGATTCTTCTTGCAACATTTATGTTCTGTACTTGGATTTTCTTTCATTTGATTGCGTTTGATCAATATGTAAGGAAATGGTGAAGAAGGAAACTTAAAGGAAAAGGAAATGGAGTATCAAGAAGACAATGTACAACAAAACCTATATTTGAATAGCATCTGCAACAAAGGCTTCGAGTTATAAAGAAGTGATCACATTTGGGAGAAGAAACTGGAAACAATCAAACCTACCTCTTTTACTTCTACTCATCTATTTCTCACCCTTGACTTTATCAAGTACTAGCTTTGGATGGTGTGTAATGTCTTTCTTCTGTCTCCTTAAACATTAATCCACTTTTCCATTCCAGGTCAAGGAACCTGACAACGTTCCTCATCCCCTTCACCCACCCACCACACTTGGAAGTATCGACATGAAATTAGTTGTTTAATAGGAGTAACAATTTCTTAAACAACGGAAAATGCAGTAAATAAAGAAAAAGAACAAAGTGCATGAAGGAATGCAAGAATCTAGAGTACTAGGCAAAAAGCAATAGGAAAACAGAGAGGATCATATTAAACCAATCCAAACTTAAATCTTCCTCAATAATTGTTAACAGCTAACAAAACGGAGAACATTTTGTGCTAGTTAAGAAAATGTACTACTCTTTTTAATCATAACTAAGTCCACCTTTTGGTAATTGAAAATAAATTATTAATGAAGGTAAATGCAAACAGGAAGAAAAAGCTACTCCTTTCTTTCCCCTTCATGTCAGACTGATAGGAAATGTAGAACTACCTGGAGGAGGCGCTGCAGGTCAAGATGCATCTTCGGAAATCTTCTATCATCCAGCAATTGTTTCTTTAAAGCAAAACCGCCTGCAGCCAAAGAAGAAAAGAAGTCATTCATAATCTACAATGAACTTGAACAAAATTAATAAAATATGAAAGAAGGCTTTAGGAATTAAATACATCAAGAATATTTTTCAGCACAAACCCACAAAAATCAAAGCAAAAAGAAAATATAATTCTGGAATAATTGTGCATTTGTGCATTTGGGTGAGAGAGTAAAATGAAGAAGCAATTTCATGAGTGATTTTAGGATCTACATTTTAGGAAGTAATGGTGATATTTCCTAGTCACACCCACCCTCCCCCCAAACCTCTCGCACTCAGGAGCCAAACAGTGTCTCGCTCTCATTTTTGCTCCCTTAACCTTGGTTAGAGGTGAATAGTCTTTACCATTAGGCTATCCCTCATAATGTAATTCAGGAAAACTTCTTTATCTTTTTTTAACTCAATTAAAATTCTAGTTTCCTGATCCCGATATATATATGCACTGGTATTTGATTTTTTTTACTCCTACTGCACATATGAATGTGCAAGTAGCTTCCAAATAGAATTAAAATGAGGGTTGAAATTTGAAACAAGGATTACTTCAACAAGTTTAACATGGAGTGTCCATCAAACTGAATCATTCATCATGATGACCGGCATCACTAGTTGACAATATTCTGTCAGGTTACAAATATTCCCTGGACCTTATGCCATGGAATGTGTTTTTTAATCTCCGAACGCAGAATGAAATGATAATTTCATATTACACGAAAGGAAAAGGAAAATCACAAAAATTGAAACAATCTTTAGCTCTAGTCAAGTTGTCCGTAGAAAAAATACTATAAATGTCAAAATACTTAATTTTTTTTGTAAATTGGTCAAGACAATTAATTTCATGCATGCATACAAAACTTAATTTATGAATAGATTAAATCACAAATTACTTTTCTGATTAGCTCCAACACTCTCTGCACACATAGTTTCACATTAGCAACCGACAACATTTATAACTTGACGGAAACAAAGCAAATTCTAGAAAAATCTCTTATTATTTCGAGATAAATTAAGATTGTCGTCTTCTCCTTGTTTGCCTACTGACCTCTTTCATCTACTTTGGTCCTCCTTCCAAACTATTCCAATTGTTCTCTCTTCTATCAATACCAAAACATCTCTACCATTTCATTTTTATCCTCATTAAATGATTAAAGAACAAAGAGCTTCAAGTTTTGGAGACAACATACAAAGTTGAGTTAGTTAGTCCTAAGTTATCAAGGCCAAAAGACCTAAAACAAAATATAGATGAAGGTGGAGAGAAGTATTTGTCACAGAAGTCCAAACAACAGGAATAAACCAGGAAAAAAGAAGAAAAAAAAGGAGTGAAAGAGACGTAAAGTGGGAAACATAGAATTACTCAAATGAAATTATTTAAGCATACATGGAGGAACATCATAGGTGTCATAAACTTAAATCACAATATTTGGGAGTTATAGACATAAAAGGCATAGAATAGTTATGGGTGTTATTAGAAGTGTAAGTTATAATGGTGCATCAACTTTTTAAAATATATAAAATGAATGAAGAAACAACATATACAAACACAACAAAAAGCCAAATGTTTAAACAACAACATATATTTTTTATATAAGTGTTAATTTGCAACAAAATATCAATAGTAAACAAACGATATGATGAAACTATTATGTCATTAGCCTTTAATTTGGATCAATCATATCCGACGTAATTATTTGAAATATGTTGATCTATCTACTTTCTAAGGTTAATTTTGAACCATTACCATTGTGTTTGACCTTGGTGATATCAATGAAATAAGTAAGCATTTTTTATTAACCAGATAACTAACCAGCTTATAGTGCTTGAGAATGAAAACAGAGAACCGTAATGTCATGAATAGAGATCCCACTACCTTCCTCCAACTTCAGACATCAAGAAATCGGGAGCACAAAAATATGATGAAAAAAGATAGAAAGAAGATAACATAGAAACCAATTCCTGGAAGTAAATTATCAGATCTTGAAATTCCAAAGCAGTTGTATCTGCTTGGAGAATTAAGGTGATAATAGATGCATAATCATAGAATTCATCACAGGAAACAACAATATTTTCAAACCAATATTCTCATAGCCAATAGCTACTTAACTAAACAATGACTACATGTTTTCAGTCACTTTATTAAGAGCCTAGATGGCTGCAAATTAACATGTCAACAAAACTGGATCATATAAGTCTGAAATTATAAACACAAATTGGTTGGGTATACCAAAAATACTCGACTACAAAATATAGATAAAACATATTGCCTAAGCAATTATTTTCATTACTTTTATTGCATACAGTTGTAGTAAACCAGGCATAAGAGTTACCTACAAGTCTCAATAAGATTCCTCAAGAGGAGAGGGAAAAAACTTCCTGACATACATTGACTACTCCTTACATAGCTTCACTAACAGAGAAATAAAACATCCAATCAATTCAGCTCTTCAACATAAATTTCATTTCACAGATAACTCTTAAAACAAGCCAGCACCAAAACACTGTCGAGCAAACAGCATGCATGAATTGCTCTGCATATACGGTAACATATATAAGCACAAGACATTAACATATCTTAAGAAGCAACCTTTACAAAGCACATGCAAAATTCATGACCACGTAAAACATAATTGCAGAGAATAACTTCCACTAAAAAGGCAGGAGTTATAGAATATGAAGTGTCTGAAAATGCAACGTCTTGAAAACTACTGTATTTTCATTTATTTATTTTCCTTGAGTAACCACTTTCCCCCTTTAATTGAGTAAATACCTAGGCACTTTTTGATTTTTTAAATTAAGAAACCTAAAATTAATGAGGAAAAAGCAAAAACAGAAGGGAAAAAAAGTGTTTATCTTGGCCAATGAGAGGTTCCAACTGCCAAGTCACCTTGTCTATGACCACATATATATAGAGAGATAGGGAGGGAGAGATGTACCTTTGTCAATTTCCAGCTCCATTGAGTCCAACTCAATCTCCAGCTTCGTCACAACATCTTGAAGGTGATCCACATGTGTGTCTATGATGTGAACAACCAAATTAGACACAGATTTAGGTACAGGATTATCACCTTCCTCAGAATGATTCATCATCAACAGAAAATCAAGAACATGCTCCCTGATTACAGTCCCACCCCTTTCCTTCATTTCTCCACCACCAGAACTTGGACTTTCCACAATGGGAACCTCTGAGAGAAGGGACTGATTTACTGGGGAGAAACCCAATCTCGGAACACGGCCTAATGACACGGTGATCACTGAATTCTCGGTAACTCTTGCTGCAATTCTAAATGTAAATTTGCTGGATGCAGGGCCAGGTGAATTAACTCGAAACACAAGAGCCCCATCTACATGCCCACAAAAGGGTCCATTGCTAACAAGTGACAAAATGTCTTGAAGCTTCATAGGAGGACAGAGTACATCAATAAGATATTGTGCAGACTCTGAGAGTCTCTGGTTCCACTTTGGAAGCTCAACATGGTACCAACAAAATTCTTTGCCTCTACCCTCTGTTAAATCCCATTCCTTATTAAAATAATTCCCTTCTCCATCAAAGATATAAGCTTTTTGCCTCACAGCACCAGAATATCGGGAGTTATTGTAACCATTGTCTGTACTATGTGCCCGTGAGGTCGTTTCTCTATCCATTTCCTCGCCTTCTCCTTCTATATTTAGATCTTTGCGACTAAGATCCATCACTCCTTACCCAACTTGTTTAATCTAGCTAATAATGAAACAACTCTCTATAACCTAAACAATATTCAACATGGATACCTACTTAAACTCCCTGAAATTTCCGACTTTATATACATTTTTCCCAGAAACAATTCGGACACAAGGAACTAAACCACCAATAATGACCCAAATCAAGATAGGCAGAAATGTAGAGAACTCATGAAAACAGCACTATCAGTTTTTCCCCCAAAAAGGAAAAATCAGGCTAACCACATTAACCTCTAAGGAATTCATGCAAATGAAGAACTCAATCTCATCAAGAAGAATAAGCACATTTCTAATGCTTAATTATCACCCCAATACCTCATTATCCCATTGCATCAATGATCTGAGAAGAAATTACATACACCCACAAAGCCAAAAGCTTCACCTTGATAAAGATATCCTCAATAAAGACACATGGATTAACACAATCAAAACCCACCAAAGCAAACACAACTACACTTCAAATCCAAATAGATATCCTCAATAAAGACACATGGATTAACACAATCAAAACCCACCAAAACAAACACAACTACACTTCAAATCCAAGCTAATTGGGGTCACCCAAAAACACATCCGTTTGGATAGGGGATGAAAAATGAACTAAAATGATTTCGTAGGATTCTTGTGACAAACAATCAAGAATTGACAAAAAAGATTAGCGGAGAAAACAAGAAAGGATCAATTGGTTGGATAAAGACAATGACTTTTCAAGATATTGGGAAGTTTCTTTGAAGGTTCTTGTTATTTCTGTCATCACCTGCGATTGTCAGTTGAATTTTTTAACATTTTCTTGATTATTTTAAAGATAAGTGTTGCCCAGTAGCAACCCAAATTGCATGTTCACCCACCCAAAATATAAAATTTGTAAAACAGAGAAGAGAATACCGCATTTCTAGCCTGTGTTCCATAGAATGCGGTTGCTGAATTTTCTGCTTCCTTCTTGTAATGCTGAGAAGGAAGTTTGAGCGTATTTATTGAATAGGTAATTTTTTAGCGGAGCTTCAGTTAAAATGGAATGATAACTGCATTACTTTTATATAATAAGTAGAGAACAGAATCACCCATGGATGTGGTGACGCAGACGAGGCTACAGGTTCGGGTTCGGATTTTGAATGATAGAGGGAACTTTTCTCTTTTCTCGAATGGGGCTTACTTAATGTGAATTTGAAATAATCGAATTCTAATATGGATACTGAACATCAAATGGAAAAAAAAAATAGAGAATAGAAATTAATGCTACTGATAAATTATCTATCAGTATCATTTTCAAGATTATCATGGAAAAACAAAGTAACATTTACAAATTTACAAATGATAATTGATATGGAACTAACATATAAAATTGGTAGGTAACTAATATCTACTTTCTATCATGATGATTAAGGATATTATAATTATATTTGTACTTTTAATTTATATATTAATTTAAAAATAATTAATCAATTTAATTTTGAATTTATTCTTATTGTTCGTTTCTTTCATTGTCTAAACATATTAAAATTGGCAAGTTTATAAAAACGGCATAAACTAGACTTTAAAAGATTGAATACTCAATTGATTTATTTTTGTCCAGTCATTAATAACTTGATTATTTTTAGATAATAATAGATAGAGCGAAGTACGAACACTCTTAACGAGTCCTATTAAAATATCATCCACATAAGAATAATTAGAATTTTTCCCAAAAGATCTTCAACGGATAAGAGCCATAGAGCTAAGTGCTTATAATTTATTTTGTGAAAGTCCCAATCAATCTTCCGGATGTGCGGCTGGATCACCTCCTTTTCAGGGAGAGCAATGCTTGTTGGGTATTTTGGTTTGACACTGCTTCACATCCCAAAAAAAGAAGGAAGCTACGTCTGAGTTAAACTTGGAGATGGAAGTCTTCTTTCCTTTCTCGACGGTGAAGTAAGACCAAGCTCGTGAGCTTATTATCCTAGGTCGGATCAAGTTGATAGAACTCCCCTTTTTACGTCTCCATGTTCCCTGTGTGGCGACATGAAAGCGAAAAAAGGAAAGAGAGGGATGGGGTTTAGGCACATAATTTATTTATTTTAATATCTACGATTTGAAACAAATCTAAAACATTTGACAATAATTTATTGACAAACAAATCTAATCACTGGGCTCTATTTCTTGGCATTTTTTTGTGCAATTTGATGGGACCTAAAAAGCATCCAGGCTTAGGATTTTTAGGGCCCGTTTGGCCATGCGATATGGTATCATGATATGATATCATAATATGAAATTATGAGATAAAATTAAAGTTTTGTTTGAACATGCGATTTGGAATTTTTGTGTTGTATATTTTTTCATAAACATAAGAATCCTATAAGTTGTAAAACTATTAAAATAGCCCCAATTGTTTATTCAATCTTACCAAATAAACAAAAATTTATAAAATCGCATAATAAATTATTACAAAGTTATTTGTTCTCCACTTAAGTAATTGTTTCATCTCACTTTAATTCATCAAAATTTAATTCAATAAAAAAATTTGAACATAATTGTAGTGTACTAGTCTTTAATATAATCCTCCCACATAGTACGAACAATTTCCTCACGTTGAACTTGCATTTCTCGATCATGTGACCGAGAAGACGAACCAACATTGTTACTTTGAGTAGTATTAAATACAAAACAGTAGAAGGGTATTTTGGTGATCCGAAATTCCAATGTGATTTTTGCCAAAACTTTTCATGGACCTCTGTTAAGACCTAAGCTATGGAGCCAGTTAGTCCCGGTGGGTAAACCGGCCCATTTTCAAGGTCAAACGAGCCCCAGAGTAGGTAAACCCCCCATTTTGCCGATTTTCGTGTGCTATAGTCCATGGATTTTTGGTGATCCAGTTTCTGACGTGATTTTTGCCAAAAAATTTCATGGACATCCGTTAAGACCTTAGTTATGGAGCCAGTTGATCCCGACGGGTAAACCGACCCATTTGAAAGGTCAAACGAGCCCTAGAGCAGGAAAAACCCCATTTTGCCAATTTTTGTGTACTATCGACCATGGATTTTTGGTGATCTTAACTATGGAGCCAGTTGGTCCCGACGGGCAAACCATCCCATTTTCAAGTTCAAACGAGCCCTAGAGTAGGTAAACCCCCTATTTACCCGATTTTTATGTGCTATAGTTCATGGATATTTGGTGATCCGAAATTTAGATGTGATTTTTGCCGAAATTTTTCATGGACATCCGTTAAGACCTTAGCTATGGAGCTAGTTGGTCCCGACAGGCAAACCGGCCCATTTTCAAGGTCAAAAGAGCCCAGAGCAAGTAAACCCCCCATTTTACCGATTTTCATGTGCTATAGTCCATGAATTTTTGGTGATCCAGAATTCCGACGTGAAAATTGCCAAACTTTTTCATGAACGTCCGTTAAGACCTTAGCTATGGAGCCCGTAGTTCCCGACGGGCAAACTTGCCCAGTTTCAAGGTCAAACGAGCCCCAGAGAAGGTAAACCCCCCATTTTGCCGATTTTCGTGTGCTATAGTCCATGGATTTTAAGTGATCAAAATTCTGACGTGATTTTTGCTGAATTTTTTCATGGACGTCCGTTAAGACCTTAGCTATGGAGCAAGTTGGTCCCAACGGGAAAACCGGCCCATTTTCAAGGTCAAACTAGCCCAGAGCAGGTAAACCCCCCATTTTTCTGATTTTCATTTGCTATAGTCCATTGATTTTTAGGGATCCGGAATTGTGACGTGATTTTTTCTTAAATTTTTCATGGACGTCCTCTAAGACCTTAGTTATGGAGCCAGTAGGTCCCGACGTGCAAACCGGCCCATTTTCAAGGTCAAACGAGCCCTAGAGCAGGTAAATCCCCCATTTTGCCGATTTTCGTGTGATATAGTCCATGGAGTTTTGGTGATCCGCTATTCCGACGTGATTTTTGCCAAAATTTTTCATGAACGTCCGTTAAGACCTTAGATATAGAGCCAGTTGGTCCCGACGGGTAAACTGGCACCTTTTCAAGGTCAAACGAGCCCCACCTCAAGTAAACCCCCCATTTTACCGATTTTCATGTGCTATAGTCCATGAATTTTTGGTGATCCAGAATTACGACGTGATTTTTGCCGAATTTTTTCATGGACGTCCGTTAAGACCTTAGATATGGAGTCAGTATGTCCCGACGGGTAAACCAGACCATTTTAAAGGTCAAACGAGCCTAGAGCAGGTAAACCCCCCATTTTGCCAATTTTCGTGTGCTATAGTCAATGGATTTTTGGTGATCCAGAATTTCGACGTGAAAATTGCCAAAATTTATCATGGACGTTCGTTAAGACCTTAGCTATGGAGTCTGTTGGTCCCGACGTGCAAACCGGCCCATTTTCAAGGACAAACGATCCTTAGAGGAGGTAAACCCCCCATTTTGCTGAATTTCGTGTGCTAGTCCATGTATTTTTGGTGATTCGAAATTTCGACGTGATTTTCGCTGAAATTTTTCATGGACGTCCGTTAAGACCTAAGCTATGGATCTAGTTCATCCCGAAGGGAAAACTGGCCCATTTTCAAGGTCAAACGAGCCCCAAAGCAGGTAAACCCCCATTTTACCCATTTTCGTGTGCTATAGTCCATGGATTTTTGGTGATCCAGAATTCCGACGTGATTTTTGCTGAAATTATTCATGGATGTCCGTTAAGACGTTAGCTATGGAGCCAGATGCTCCCGAAGGGTAAACCGGCCTATTTTCAAGGTCAAACGAGCCCTAGAGTAGGTAAACCCCCATTTTTGTCGATTTTCGTGTGCTATAGTACATGGATTTTTGGTGATCTGAAATTCTAACGTTATTTTTGCCGAATTTTTTCATGGACGTCCGTTAAGATTTTAGCTATGGAGCCCGTTGGTCCCGACGGGAAAACAGGCCTATTTTCAAGGTCAAACGATCCCCAGAGCAGGTAAACCCCCCATTTTATCAATTTTCGTGGGCTATAGGCCATGGATTTTTGGTGATCCGGAATTCCGACGTGATTATTGCCAAAATTTATCATGGACATCCGTAAGTCCTTAGCTATGGAGCCAGTTGGTCCCGACGGGCAAACATGCTCATTTTAAAAGTCAAAGGAGCCATAGAGCAGGTAAACCCCCAATTTTGTCGATTTTTGTGTGTTATAGTCCGGGATTTTTGGTGATCCGGAATTTCGATGTGATTTTTGCCAAAATATTTCATGGACATCTATTAAGACCTTATCTATGGAGCTAGTTAGTCCCGGTGGGTAAACCGGCCCATTTTCAAGGTTAACTGAGCCCAGAGTAGGTAAACCCCCCATTTTTCCAATTTTCGTGTGCTATAGTCCATGGATTTTTGGTGATCCAGATTTCCGACGTGATTTTTGCTAAAAATTTTCTTAGACGTCCGTTAAGACCTTAGCTATGGATCCAATTGGTCCCGACGGGAACATCGGCCCATTTCCAAGGTCAAACGAGCCACAGAGCAGGTAAACCCCCTATTTTGCTGATTTTCGTGTGCTATAGTCCATGGATTTTCGGTGATCCAGATTCTGACGTGATTTTTGCCAAAAATTTTCATGGACGTCTGTTAAGACCTCAGCTATGAAGCCAATTGGTCCCGACGGGCAAATTATCCCATTTTAAAGGTCAAACGAGCCCCAGGGCAGGTAAACCCCCATTTTGCCGATTTTCGTATGCTATAGTCCATGGATTTTTGGTGATCTGAAATTTCGATGTGATTTTTGCTGAAATTTTTCATGGATGTCCGTTAGGACCTTAGCTATGGAGCCAGTTGGTCCCGACAGAAAAACCGGCCCATTTTCAAGGTCAAACGAGCCCAGAGTAGGTAAACCCCCCATTTTGCCAATTTTTATGTGCTATAGTCCATGGAATTTTGGTGATCTAGAATTCCGACGTGAAAATTGCCAAAAATTTTCATGGACGTCCGTTAGGACCTTAGCTATGGAGCTTGTTGGTCCCGACGGGAAAACCAACCCATTTTATAGGTCAAACGAGCCCCAGAGCAGGTAAACCCACCATTTTGTGGATTTTCGTGTGCTAGTCCATGGATTTTTGGTGATCTGAAATTCTGACGTAATTTTTTCCAAATTTTTTCATGGAGTCCGTTAAGACCTTAGCTATGGAGCCAGTTAGTCCCGACGGGCAAACCGGTCCATTTTCAAGGTCAAACGAGCCCAGAGCCGGTAAGCCCCCTATTTTGCTGATTTTCCGGTGCTATAGTTCATGGATTTTTGGTGATCCAAAATTCCGACGTTATTTTTGTCAAATTTTTTCATGGACGTCCGTTAAGACCTTAGCTATGGAGTCAGTTCATCCCGACGGGTAAACCGGACCATTTTCAAGGTCAAACGATCCCAGAGCAGGTAAACCCCCCATTTTGCTGATTTTCGTGATCTATAGTCCATGGATTTTTGGTGATCCGAAATTTCAACGTGATTTTTGCCAAAACTTTTCATGAACGTCCGTTAAGACCTTAGCTATGGATCCAGTTGGTCCCGACTTGCAAACCGGCCCAGTTTCAAGGTCAAATGAGCCCTAGATTAGGTAAACCCCCCTATTTTGCCGATTTTCGTGTGCTATAGTACATGGATTATTGGTGATCCAAAATTCTGACGTTATTTTTGCTGAATTTTTCATGGACGTCCGTTAAGACCTTAGCTATCGAGCCAGTTGGAGCTTATTTTTGCCGGTGTCCATCATGTAGAGCTGTAAGTGTTTTCTTTTTACTGTATTCCTATATTAATTTCTAGGAATTGTAATCATCTCACATTCCATTATTTTCCAATGGAAGATAATTCCAGTAAGTTTTTTCTTGATGTTACCGCGCAGGTGGGATACTTATTGTGCTCAAAATGCAAAGTTTTCAAATGTGTTACCTTCCCAAATGATGAAGATGGTGAAGTTCTCAGTTTTTGAACTTGAAATATTCATCTTGACTAATTATCATACATTTAATTTTACCGACTTGCAAGTTCATCACCATGTGTGAATATGTAATTTTTCCTGATATTTTTGTAATCAATGACCAGAAAAGAAAGTGAAATAAAACAGTACAGAACTGCAATTCTTTGAGATTTCAGGCATTATTATAGTCTTACAGATCATTGCATAATTTATTTTTTATAAAGGTTCCCAATTTGTAGGATTTTGACAAGTTGGGATGAAAAAGGAATTTAAATTGGCTAATACTCTCCTATCATTACTAGATATCATTCTGTATCTAAAAAGTACAACATGAGTTGTGGTGAGATGGTTGAGATCCTTCCACCTTTAACCAGAGATCTCGAATTCAAGCCTTGAGAATGAAAAAAGTCTTGTTAGACCCGACAATGTGCGAATCCTCTTGTTCCTCTCATACATTCTCGTGAGACCCTGAGAATCATGTTAAACAGAGCTCTAGATTTTTACTTTTTTTTTTTTTTTGCAAACATGTTATAACAAGAAGGCAAAAGGTTCATCTTATATTAAGGAGACTCAACGACTTATATATAGAGAGAGAAAAAAAAGAAACAGGATAATACACTTGTTTGTGGAAAAAAGAACGAAGGCAAAGGAAGAATGAAAAAAAAATGGAGTACAAGGATGATGTAAATATTGAGTCGTTGGGATCTCTAATAT